>VWPW01028690.1:0-15531 GCA_013389825.1 Crypturellus undulatus
GGTCATAAAACAGAGTTCCATGGTCGTTATTAGCTCTGTTCTGAGATGCCAAGCAGGTGGTTTTGGAAGAAGTGTTGGAAGCAGGCATGGAGAACTGTGGGGTTTTGCATAACTTCACCTTCATTATAGTCCATAGTAAATAAATGAATTTTTAAATAAGAGTAAAAGCAAGGTTACATCAAGTTTTTTCCTTAACATTATATAGTAAAGGAAACTAAGCAGTCTGAACTGGATGTCTGTGGTTTCTGGCAGACAGAAATAGTGCAAGTATTATGCAATCTCTCTGATTTAAAACACTTTCCAGTTGGCCTAATATAGGGCAATAACCTCTAAAGCACAATATTCAATATATTCACTTAAGCTGATGCTTAAATAAGTGTATGACTATTATTACTTTATGAGGAAAGAAAAGTCACTGGCCAAGTTCACTGGGATTTCTGCATATGACAGCAACTTCCCAAAAAAACAAAAGTCTTCAATACTCTTCCAAAATTAGATGATCTAGGAACAATAATGTCTCCTTTTCCCATTTAGATATTGGCATGTTGAGGTCCAAAATTGAAACTTACAATTTGGTCATTTTTTAGGCCAACTTTGTATTCTAAGAAACAGAAGAAGCTTCAAAGCAGGAAGTTGATGCACTCAGTCCAAGTGATAGGACATCAAGGAGCAGTGAGAGCAGGGCTGCTCCCCAAGGGAAGCACAGCACACCAGGACATCCCCACAGAACCAGAGATGGGTAAGCAGAGCAGGAACAACACCAGCAGCAAGTCCTATTAACCATCCCATGATCGTCAGGCAAAGTAACAAGTAAGCCCCAAGTCAAGGCAGGAAATCTAAACAAGACAACAACCACAACCCCTAATGCAAACAACCAAGTAGCAAACAGAGCCAAAACCAAGCACACCTACACCACTGTTTAGGAAAGGAACATTACCCCTGAACCAGAGCTTATGTGGAGCTCCTGGGCCAGTGACCAGCAGGTGTGTGGTTGGAGGTCCCACGTGAGGCCAGTCAGGACAATCACCACACATTAGTGCACAGAGGGCACTCTTCATGCACAGGGAGAACTGCTTTTCTTCCAGAATTGCAGATAGCTTGGTGAAAGAAAAAAAAATACCTCAGAATTACTGTCTTGAAAGTCTCAATTGATATACAGTTGATATAATTAAAGAACTAGCCTGCCTCTGATATTTTCCCAAAAGAAGAACTTCTGACAATATCCTGGAAGGATAATGGGACATAGGTCTATGTTTGTAAACACTAGCAAGACCAGCTGGAACAAAGTCTATGAAGAAAATACTTGTTTTCTGTTAGTTATTGTATGCACTGTAGCAGAGAATGCAATTTTTAGTCTTCAGGAGATAAGCAACTCTCACCATGAATAAAGGATGGTAACTATTGAAAACGTTTTGCCAGAAATGTTATAGTTGTCTTATTCCCACCTTGTTGTCTATTGACAGATCAACTCTATTAGATACACTTTATGACTTTTAAACAATTTTATGAATTTATACAGCTATTATTAGCTTCCTCATTTGATTGAATGGGTTTTATTTTTAATATTTAGTCAGTTTTTATGCTAAGTATAAAGGTAGAGCCATCACTATGGAAGATATAATGCTCTAAATTAGGTCTCCTGGGGCTTGTATGGGAAAGAGAAAGAAGATAATGTGATTAATAAAAGAAATTCAGGCAGATTGTTATAAAGTTGGCAAAATAAAGGATCTTAAGATATTTCTGCACTAATGTTAGAAGCTTGGGAAAGCAACAGAAACTGCTACAGATTTTCATGAATAAACATAATTATAATTGGATTGACAAAGACAATGTAGGGAACACTTTTCAGCTGAAATGCACATCACTGACACTCAATACTCAAACTCCAGGAGCTGCAAAAGTACTGTGGAAATGACAAGGTTACGGTATTATATGCTTGGAACTATACATGAAAGGGTCATCTCTGGATACAGATCTAGGAAATATGATCTGGATTCACATTAGAAACAATGACTCAGAGATCTGTTCTTCCTCAAGATTTGTTAGTCTTCTACTAATTAGAATCATATAATTAGAAACTAATTAGAATCATATAATTAACCCAATATCACTTTGGGAGCCAATGCCTTATGCTGAAAATTATGGAATTCAAAAAGAAGACTCTCAGAATTACTTGTGACAAATGCTCATGTTTTATATATTAAAAACATGAAAAAATATGGACGTCATCATTTTAACTTAAATTTGGCTCTTGTCTGTGTGCTTTCCGTACAAACTGAGCGTTACAAAATGCTTCTTTAAGTTCCCCTTCTGGTAACTTCAGAATCAATTACAACCACAACATTGAGGTTGAAAGTTGGTAGACTTCCTCAAGTTCAGTGAAAGGAATGACACCTGGGGAAAGAGGAGAGACACTATTAATGATCCTTGAAATAAAAGTATGAAGGAAGTAGACATTTTCTGTTCTATTTTTCAGAAGTCACTTGGCCAATTTACATGCACTGGCCTGCTAATCAGCATGTGCGTAACCTTGAGCCAGTCTTAATAGCTGCTTTGTCTTGTACAATGCACAAACACTGATCTGCCCTGCTGGCAGGTCAAATAATAAAGTAGATTTAGGATTTTCTGAGGGCTAGGGAATTTAGAAAGTATTTACAAAAACTGGAGGACATTGAAGATATTGTCAGGGAAGAGGTCAACTAAGGTCTTGAAGAAGACCAGAGTTCTGCAGTGAATGTGCTGAAGGGACCTTTGGGGACATTATTGTAAAAATATATGCAGGACAAGGACATAAATCCAGAAAACCAGACTTACTGTTTTTCACTGCTTTTGAGGCAGTTATTTTGTTTCTTATCATTCATAACTAGGGCTTGAATAGAATTGATTTACATGAAGAATGTTAAACTTCATGACTGGCTTTTGTGGAAAGACCTTAACAGACCCTCAGATGTTTCATTTTGAAATCACTTAATTTAGTGGAAATAGCAAGATATTGTATCTTTAAGAAAATGACTTTTCTCTAACATGCTTTTTAGTCTTTGAATTTAAGTAGATTTATATTTAGTTACAAAACAACTCAACACTAAATAGGATTTTATGATTCCACCAGGGAATGCATTCAGTGATCCTTACTGTTTTGAGTAAACTCTGATCATCAACATTTTTTTCATCTGAGTTTCCATAATAAAATATTTTACTAATACTAACATACGATATCCTCCCATTCAATAAAAACTTAAAATTCTTCTCTAAGTCACATGTTAATGAAGGTATGGTGATATTTCTCAAAGTGACCTCCATAATTAAAGGAGGTAACCCTTATAACTTGGGAAATCTATTGCCAAACCAAATGGCTAATCATTAAGAAAAGAGCTACAATAAACATCTCTAATGTCGTCTCCCAATTTCTCTACAAAGCACAGTTAAATAGAGAAGAAAATTATTTATTTAACATTCCAACTGTGTATACATAAGGAAAAAAAACCAACAGAGTAAATGACAACTTACAACATATTTTATAATAAAACCAAATTTTATGTCAAAAAGAAAGTCTTTCATAGGACACAGCAAACAAAAGAAAACAATGAAAAAGTAGCACATGACTGTGGTAGTGCCATAGCTGTGGACGTTCTGCATTTTCCTTTTGACTTCTTTGTCCAGACATGATATTGATACACAACAGCAGTACTTTGTGAGTGCCTGGCATTCAAAATCACAAGTCAAAATCATAAGCGTAATTTAAAAATGTTCTAGGATTATTTTCATAATTGATATTCTTAAGCACCATTCTTTTGATTTATTTTGTAGAAAATCAAAGTCATCGTGTATGCATAAAGGCATTTAAGAGCTTTAAGAAAGACACCTGATAGCCTGGGACATAGGAGAATCATGAGAGAAGATAAATTTTAATAGAGGCATATATTATTTTGCTTGGAAGTACCAGACAAATGGAAAGAAATAGTTGTAAAATATCAAGTGAGGCACATCTTGCAAAGTTTAATGTGCTATCAGTTCCTTTAAACTATGCCATCCACAACTATAGAGGCCTTTAATTCTGGAGACCGGGCAGCACTAGGTCTCTCTTAGCCTGTATAGTTTGGCCTGTGAGTTTACAGATGAAAATGGGAAGCATTTACCCATCTATCTTTAGACATTTAAAACATTCAGACCTCTGACTGCAGATCCATATTCCCCCAGATCCTATAGGGATCCCAGAGGGAGACACCTGGGGCCGTGGAGGTGGAAGTGCATCCCTGTAGCGGGCTCTGCTTGCGTCGCTGTGCCCGTCTGCCTATGGCAAGCAGCGACACGGGTGGTGGTCAGGCCTGGGGAGCCTTTTACCAGGTAGTTTCATGAAGCCAGCCAGACTCAGGTCAATAACACCAAAGGCTGCATCCAAATGGAGAACTTGGAAACACTTCCAAGCTTGGTGTAAAAAAAAAAAAAAAGAAGAAGAAAGAGCACATAAGACCAGGCAGCTGTGAACAGTCGTCGTATCATAACATGATAACATGCACCATNGTGGTGGTCGGGCCTGGGGATCTTTGACAGCCTTTTACCAGGTAGTTTCATGAAGCCAGCCAGACTCAGGTCAATAACACCAAAGGCTGCATCCAAATGGAGAACTTGGAAACACTTCCAAGCTTGGTGTAAAAAAAAAAAAAAAAGAAGAAGAAGGGCCTGGGGATCTTTGACAGCCTTTTACCAGGTAGTTTCATGAAGCCAGCCAGACTCAGGTCAATAACACCAAAGGCTGCATCCAAATGGAGAACTTGGAAACACTTCCAAGCTTGGTGTAAAAAAAAAAAAAAAAGAAGAAGAAAGAGCACATANGTAACACCAAAGGCTGCATCCGAATGGAGGACTTGGAAACACTTCCAAGCTTGGGGTAAAAAAAAAAAAAAAAAGAAGAAAGAGCACATAAGACCAGGCAGCTGTGAACAGTCGTCGTATCATAACATGATAACATGCACCATCCCGTTTCAGCACGGGCCAAGGAAAGGCCTCTTTTCCACGTGTAGGTTTATTATCTTTATAATATCTTTCCTCAAGGTCAATTCTCTAGCTTCTAATACTGTATGAACTACACTACACTACAACCTTTTCTTCAATCAAGACACCAATAAGATTTTCTTCTTTTATCTGGCCATTCTCCTAACCTTGTAGAAACATATTTACTTTTAGAACTCTAGTCCGCTCAGTTTAATGTGGTTATATCCATGCTTCTTCCAAAAGCGTGGCCTATGCTTCTAGACTTGCTGGACTGCTCCCCACTGAAAACCTCAGGGCTTGTAGCAGCACAAGGACAGTGGGAAGGAGCAGCTGGGAAGACACTGGTGGTGGTGCATTTGTGCCAGATTGATGTGACCATGTAGTCATGGCTGGAGCGGAAATGTAGTTTTACTTATTTCTATGAAGCAGACATCATTATTATGAAGAAAGCACATTTGTGACCACCAGATTTTAATGGGAAAACTGTCAAATGAGGGCTGATGCTTACCCATCTCAAAGACAGCCTTAAGACAATTTATGATCTATATCCCAAGTTGTGCTTTCCCTTTTTCTTTTTTAAAGGAAAGGCCTATACCTTATGCTTACGAAATCGGTGAAGAGCTAAAACCTCCACCTTCCTCAATAATTTAGAAATATATAAAAACTGGAACCATAAATAATTTTGGTTTTATGTCACTCACCACAGTAAATACATTCTTACACATTAAAACTGAGTCTCCTGGAAAAAGATTCAGGAGAGCATGTAGCCTACTCTATGTCTGAAACACTGAAGTCTAAAGTCAGTAATCATCACAGTAGGCATATGCACCTGAACAAGCAAAATGATATCTTAAAAAAAACCTCAACTCTTAAAATTAAATGTCATTTCTAATTGGAAAACAAATCACAAAGTGCCACTCAAACTATTTCATTCTGTACATTTAAGAATTTTTTCCTGCATCCCTTTTGCAATCTTTTAATCAGCACCTGTGTACTTTACATATATGATCGGAATGTTAAGTACAAAGAAAAAATATTCTATGGAAATAGGTGCATTTTTTTTCTTCCAGTGAAGCAAACCAATTCATTCCAGATTCATTCTAATTCATTCCACAGTTGGACTTTTTCAGTACATAAAGGTTAAAGAATTTACAGAACCATGGCAGCTTCTGTGTAACTAACTATATACATTCCTGTGAATAAATGCGGCTCTACTGACAACGCTTACCTAAGATATGAAAAGGAATGTATTTTTCTTTCTTATCTCTGAAATTAATCCAAAATTCCAAATAAAAGCAGCTTTCAATAAAAAGCTAAAAAGTTATATCACTAAAATACATTTTCTCTACATTTTATATTTTGTGGAGTTAGGAGATGAGAAAAAGTTAGATGCAGTTCACTACTTTCTACTCAATCTTGACTTAACAACAGAAAGACAGTGAAGAATCAGGCTCCCAGCCACGGACTCCCATCCCTCCCACGGGACTTCTTTCTCGGGCAATAGAGCCCAGTACAGTATCCCTATCACAGACCAAAAATGCATCTTTTGGCCTTCTCTGGTTTTCTAAGGCCGTGGGTTTCACATGTGTAAGCAATCCTGTGGCAAGAGGAAGGAAGAAAACTTGCTTGCCTAAAGCAGAAGCTTTTCCAATCACACGGCTTAGACACATGACTCCATGGTTGGAGGCTTTAGGTGAAATAAGAAAATCAAAGCAGCTGATATAATTATGAAGCATTACAGATATATTTGATATGTCTACTTCTAGCTATTTCATATTTAACAGCTATAGAGGTTATTTAGGTACAGAGATGACATATCCTTTCCCAGTTGCTGGGAACAAGAGATGCATCAGATGCAGAGGTGCCCGTGGGAGCTAGTGCTTGTCCCAGAGCACCTTCCTCTGGCTGGAGGGGGAGCCCCGGGCTGCAGGAGACAGCAGGTTGGATCCTGGGGCCACCCTGACCGCGAGCGAAAGGCAGACGCGGCCTGTGCTTATGCTGAGCTGTAAGAAAGACAGATGTCAGAGGAAGAGAACACAAGATTTTTCTGTGTGTGTTTGCCCTTTTATTTCTTTCCCTTCTTCACCTCTAAAGCACTGTTGATTTTGGAGAAAAAGGAAAAAAAAGAAGCTGTTATTTTTTTCTCGCAGTTATTTCACCATTCAAAACTGAAACTGTGATTGTTGTAGGAGCTTATCAAGAACAGTTTTATAAAAAGATGTTAATCTCTCTGTAAAAATCCCAAATCTGTTATCAGGATGATGACTAAGCAGATCCAAAGTTCCACTCAAAGCTGCACTGCAGACTCCGTGCGTGGCTGTTTAGGAGATTTAGCTTGTCTTTGTCTCTTGAGTAGTCTGGTTCAAATGATTTTTGCAAATAACTCAGAGTTTGCAAATAATGTCTATGCCATAATATCTTAGTCTTAACCTGAGGATATAATTTGAGCAGATATTTACTGTTTGTAGTATGAGGCATAAATAAGCCTGAAGCACTGTATGTTTCGCCTGAAGGAAAAGTGTTATACTTTAAAGCAACAGACATCAAGGAGGAAGGTAAGGGGGGAAATATGAATTTTAGGCTTACAAAATCTTTTTCAAGTTGGCATTTCAAAGGCATCTATTTAAAGAGAGAATGGAAATTACCAGGAAATTATGGAGCGTTAATAGAGAGAATTTCACAGTCTTACTTTAGGTTAAGCTGGATGATTAATACTTAGGTGTATAGTCAATCTGCAAAAGCCTGTCTAAAATTATGCCCTTACTGATCCTCCTTGACCTTAGGTACATTGCTGAGGCCCCAGGTGCATGTCAGCAGCATAGAGTAAGTTGTTCTAATTCTTTCACGGTGAACTGTGGGAAAACCCGTCTGTCTTGCTGGGCACCTCTTGTAAGTTATGAGAAGGGACAAGTGGCAATCAGTCATATGGCCTCCCTGTAAAGTGATGGGACAGCCCCCACAGGGAGGTTGGGCTCCCCCAACAGGGGTGAAAGACTCTGGTGTACTAGAAGAAAGGGGAGTGCTGGAAATTGAACAACAGTTTGAAAATACAAAGCTCTTCAACCCAAAGAGGTTTGCAGTAGTCCTATAGAAAGTCTCCTAACTTCTAGAGGCAGAAAAAAAGTTTTTTTTATTCAAAAAGTAATTATAAAAAAAGATCTTGTGAAATTTTGAGGAAAGAAACAGATTCTTGTCAGATGAACCTAACCATATAGTAAGAGGTATCAAATCTGTAGTGAGGAACTAACTTTGCATATAAACTGTAGTTTAGTAACAGGCTGTTTATATGATGTCTCTGACTATGCATGCAACTACGAGGATTAGGAGTGCCAAGGGAACTTTTTTCCAGTGGAAGGAGGAGTATGGTAGTCCTTCAGTACATGGAGTTTGGAGCTGATGTACAACCAGTTTTCTGCCCTCTTTCAGGGAGCCAGGAACTGATTTGTGTTGTAAAGTCCATGGGCAAGCTGGGCCGATTGTATGAGAACTGAAGAAAAGGTTATCTTCCAACCACGTACTGGCTGTTGTACTCTTCTGTATCATCCTTTTCCTAAAATATTACAGGCAGCACTCCATTTCAGGAGTTAGGACTTCCCGAGGCTCTTTTTGATGATTAAATTAGATTTCTGCTTTTTGCGGTACTATTTTACATCTGTCTCTGCTATGAACAAACTTCTGCAAGGGGGAAACAAAACAAACTAGTAAGAGAAAGGAACTAAATTGCAAAGTAATCTGAAGGTATCTGAGCATTGAGAACTTCAGCTCTTAGAACAGTGCTAACAAACTCCTTTACCTGGAGAAAATCAACAAACAGCAGTGGCACACAAAGTATAAGCTATCCAGTATCCTCATGGTTTTTGCCAAGTCCTACAAAATAATCAAGACTTACAATATTAGCTTCTTAAAGCTGCCGAAGCCATGTCATTAAGTGCAAATAGAAATAATCTTTCAAAAGGGTTGGTATAATTTATGATTGCAAACCAAAGCCTGAAGATATGACTTGACTGCTTCTTAAAGGTTCAGGAAAGAGGGAAAATGTAAACAACTTTTATTTCCAATCTCATGATTCTTAGAGCTTGGCTAATGGCTGTGAACACCTGGGGTTGCTGATACTGCAGTCAGAATATTTATTTCATCCTTAGCTATTCCATTCTTCGCCTTCCTTTTTTCTCCCCTCCTACATAAGCAGATTAACTGTCTCAGAAAAGTTGTTGATTACGGATTAGGCATTTAGGAATCTGTGGAAAACATTACTTACAGAGAAAAAAAAAGTAAAAAAGTTTTAGAATAACTTCTAATCTCTTTTGCAGTCCCCAAGTTGCATTGAACTACAAGAGTATTTACTCTCTACTTAGCTTTTGGTTTTTAAGTACATTTCCTAAGAACCTCTCACATCATTTGTCAGCTGCAGTGGAGTTAGATTTCTTAGACTTCTCAGGATAATATCTTCATCTCTATGTGTTTGGTTGGGTGTTTTTGTTTTTTGTAAAGATGTCACTGATTTCCAATTTTGCAAGATACAAATACAGTAAATTGAGCTATTTTTTGATGCTATGGTGATTAGTTTTGCCTCCACTTCTGTTTTTTTTTTTCATTAGTTGTCAGTCTTAAAATTTGGTGGACATTGTCCACCAAAACATTTTGATATACTTAATTTTGTGTTCTCATAGTCTATTGCCCTTGGATATCTTTATTTTCGTCTTGAATCAATTGCAAAATTCAGTATCACTGTGCAATTTTATTTTGATTATATCTGTGAGTACCTATATCTATAAGTACTAGGTTGCCTCTGGCAAACAGTCCCACTATTCCTCATTCCCTTCTCTAAAATTCAGAGTTTCTTTTCCTTTCTTGAAACTACACAGCAGCCTCTTTCTGGTACTCATAACCTTACCAACTTGCCTTACTTCTGTATTTGAGTTTGCAAAAATAAATGAACTCTTCATTGCTCTTGTCTTTAGCAAATGTTAGATTGTCTCTTGTTTTAATCCAGATTTTTTTAATTGATTCAGTCTTTTCATCATTTCTTACAAAATGCTTTGGGAATTTTAGCCTCCAAAATATCATATTACAGAATTCTTCTTTGTGGCTGCTGTATCCCTTTTTATCTCTGATCTGTATTTAGATAATTCCTAAACTGATGGCAAATATTTGCTGTGCCACCAGCAATAAAGACAGTATGTAACTGAAATTCAGGATGAAACTTTATCTGACTCTGGCATAAACTTAAACACTTGGAAAGATAAGCACTATATAGTGATACAAATAATAATAATAATAATAAGAAGAAGAAGAATAAACCCTCATGTACACAACTGTTTGCAGTCTGTTCTAAAAATGGTCATATACCCTAGAAGATACCAAAAGGAGGTACATTTCAGACCTATGGGCCTTTCATCGAGAATGATCTAAGAACTAAGGTTATTCTTCCAAAGAGTTTTGTTTCCTATCTTGCTATCTGGGCAGCAGTTTGTAAAGAGCATAGGATGCCCTCTGTTTGTGTGCATTATTTTCACAGAAAATTAATGGCCATAAGTTAAGCAGCTGAAGACTAACATGTATGTCACAGTTCTGAGATGACTCTGGTCATGTCATTATAGACTTCTGCAAGAAACATCACTATATTTTTGTGACTGTTTCCTTTGTATTGAGAATAGCTTATCTTTATTCTGATTACTTACACTACTTGTTTGCCTTAGCAGCTTAATCCATGTCTGCCCTAGTTGGTGGCAACTGCTTAAGTAGCAGAAGTAGCTCCCTAGAGTTGAGACACAGGCTAGCAAAAGTTTGAAAGGAATTTCAGCTTCCAACAGAAAATTCTAAGAACTTTACCACATTATTGAAAATATCGCATCCTTTTTACAGGAATGCACCTGATGCTTCTTTGGTGTTTAGGTACCTAATGCTGGACATTAATTTGTCTAGATGGCACTTGCACCTTCCCCCTTCCATCTTCTGTCTGCACTGCATCTTGGTAAGTGTTTAGAAATCAGGAGGTGAAAGATATCTCTCATTGGAAGTCATCAGTTGTGATCTCAATCAGGAACGAAACTTTTGGGAACTCACACCAGGCTCATACCTTAGAATGGGTAATATCCTGGAAGAAAAGAATATTCAAATTTCACCCATAAAAACACTCTGCGTTCTCTTTTCAGTGATGTTGATTGATTTGAGATCATTTGATTTTACTCGAAAGCAATAGAATACAACCAAAAAAAACTCCAATCATAATGCCAGGCTAAGTCATAAACAACCTAAACAACAAGAAAATATGAGTAAAACTTTGATTTATGTCACTTAGTTATTGACAAACAAAGTGAATTTTTAGTATACAGAAACAATTCTGTAAAAGATGACTTTTAAGGAAGATTAAAAATGTCAGGCTTGCTGATGATATGAGAAGCAGTCCCGTAACCAGGCGGCTAATGAAACCCCTTAGGAAAGCAAACTCAGTCTGCTGTTCATTCACTCTGTCCCTCCCACAATCCTGCCTATTATTTCCCCTTTCTTTAGTTTGTGCTTGTCTTTTAGCATAAGCCAACAGCACATATCCTTTTGCTCCCCAAACTGAGGCTACTGCTGTGCTACAGGGTATCTTGCAATCCTGGCAATGCACTGCAATATCCTGGCAATTAAGTCATTGATTTAATTTTTCATAAGCTAGTGAGTCAACAGTTATTCAGGTTTTGGGACTGCGCTCCTTTTAGTACTAGAGAGTAATTTGTGTTCTTTTGTGTTTCATTTGCGAGTCAGTGCAGTTGCTCTTTTATTGCTAAATCTTGCCTGTGCCCCTTCCTCATGTCTGTTGCATCCACCCCCACACATTTATATTTTAGTCTTGAGTCTGCCTTTCAACTTAGTGCACTCAGCATGTCTCACTTTACAGAAATCTTTACCAACTTTGTTGTAGGGAGAGCCTGCAGGTGCTATCCCAATCTCCTCCTGCTGTCTGCTTGGGATGAGTATCTCTAGTTCAGCTTTTAATGATGCATTTACCTGCAATTTCAGTAGATACCCTTGCAGCTCCCCCTCCAGTCTCAGCAGTGAGATTTCAAAATGTGAATCTAGACCGTCAGAAAATTTTATTTGTTTACAATCAGTGAAAACTGTGATGAGTTGTAAAGAACACTAAGTAGTTTGGCAGCGAGCAGGAGTTCTCTTGTAAATATGTATTTGAAGTGTTGAGCCTTAAGGCATTACTGTCTCTGCCTCTTGCTAGGCTTTTAATTGAATTAAGCACTCAAATGAATCTGTGGGGGGAAAAAAAAGAAAAAAAAAAAGAAAAAAGAAAAAAATTAGAATTTTTTTAGGAAAGGGCTGGATAGCAGGACCTTCTGCAATATTTGTATTTAACTGAATGTACACATACTTGCCTTAAAAACAAAAAAGCAAGAAAAATCTCTGCAGACTGCTTGCGTCTGTGCTTAAGCGACAGGAAAAATAAAGGGGATGCTGTTCCGGAGGCTGAGCACAGTACTAGCTTGGCCACATTGTTTCTGGGAACTAGGGTAGTTCAATGGCAATGCTGGTACCAAGCTATAATGTAAAGAATGCACAAGGATGAAGGGTAAGGAATATGGCTCTTGTGAATGACTCATCAATCTAACAGCATTATTGTCACTCGAGCGTGGTCTCGGGAAAACAAGTGTTCAAGCGCTTCTGGCCTACCAAGTATCACTGACAATCTTTTTAGTCACTGTCAAAGCCTTGTTTCCAGGCCTGCTCATATTTAGCAGGTTAAAAAAAAAAAAAAAAAAAAAAAAAATGCATATGCCCTTATTCAGTTTATTACAAGACAGGGAAGGTTCAGTGGAAGTCTTTAACCCTTCAGTGGTGGACAGCCTTATTTGCCCTTGGTGCTACCCCCAGCAGTTTTAGCAAGTGCTGGATATCAGTGTCTTTCTGAGCTGCTGCTCCCTGTCACCTGCTCTCTGTGGTGCTGCCTCGGTGCTGCCTTGGTGTGAACATGTCCTTCTGCGCTGCCTCCTTCCTGCTGCTGCTCCTGCTGCTTTCCCTACTGAAGTGAAGCTGGTAACCTACAACAAGAATAAGAGACTGGAACATGAAAAACTATTCTGCGTCAGTATCAAGGCTAGCAGGGAGCAGCTTTGAGTAGCACTCTCCGTAGGTTTATTCCTGCAACGTGAGAGTGGAAGGTGCTTCCCTCACTAGCTTGATGCTGTGTCTGCTGAACCCCAAGCAGGACTAGGGGCACATTCAAAATCTAGGACAAAGTATTTGTTACTACTTCATAACTGTGCATGTTAAACTGTGCCCTGGAATTTGGTTATTTTGGGTAGGGGATGCTTTTGTGTGAAAGAGAGTAAGTGGTAAAGCAGAGGGATGGGACATGACCTGGGCTCCGAACTGCTGCCACCTGTACGAGGAAAGGAAAGACGGGAGGGCTGCGAAGTTACATCAGAAGTTAACATCACGGTAATGCCAAGATACACATGTCTGTAAAATGAGTGTCTCCCTTAAAAAACTACTTAGAAGCAGTAAAAAAAGAAAAAACTTTTGTGAAATAAGAATTTTCTCCCCCTCCCTGCCTTGGTGGTTTGAAATACTTACATCAGAATTTGAGAGATTAATGAATTGCATCCTACGGTATCATTCCTGTTATTCATCCCTATTATTAAAGCCTGTAAACTTTAAAAACACAAACACCAGTGACTTCTGCCTAAGTTTTGCATAAGACTGTCTCTTCTTTTTGCGTCTACCACACTTAGTATATAGGGATAGATTTGTATTAAGTTTTCAAAGGAGATTATGTCATTATTTATTTTGAAAATCTTACTTGATGTGTTTAAGCATACAAGCTAAAGAAATGCAATACCAACAGATGCTGTCTTTAACTAGAACATCATCTTCGTTCAATGACATGAAAACACAATGCCGCTATCATTTTTATGTATCTATGAAAATCATGAGACTTTCACATCCTGTTTATCGCTTACGTTTTATAAGCTCAGTAATTTGTCTTATCAGTGGATGATGCTGTGCCTTACCCAGAGAATGCGTTTATGACTAAGTGACATGGCAAACTGTGGGTGTTTAAGCATTTTGATTCTATTCCTACCCTTGCTAAGTATGTGTTGACGTGCTCACACTCCCTTTTTGCATAATTACACAACCGGTGATTTACTGAGCACTCTGCTCTGTTATGGCTCCCTTCAGGGTTTCCTCTACCATAGAGCTGAGCACAGTGCGTTATTTAGCTGAGTGCAATAAAGTGTGGGGAAAGCCATGAACGGAGAACTATAGCCATGCATGTGAATGCCTTCAAAACAAACATCTATAGCATTTGTCTTGCTTTTGTATCTATATAAATGTCAGAGGAATAAAGCAATGCAAAAGAATTGATTTTTCACAACCCGCATTGTTCAATGTATTTGAACAATTTTTAACTTACCAAGGTGGTGAAATACCGTAATAATAAGTAAGACCACTGCCCAGTTCTGTTGTTGCAAACTATGGTGTTGAATGCATAGTGGGACATTGAATGTATGGTGGGACATTCAATATTATTTTAAAAAAGGCAAAAAAAAAAAAAAGCATGAATTCTGAGAGTCTGCTATTTTTTTTCTTTGGAAAGTGAGATTCACATGACTAACAGCTGGGTCTTCAAGAGGGGAAAAATTAGTTATATGAGTAAAAATGAAACTCAGTAATTCTCATGAGTAAAGCGCAGACATGGGCAAACTTGAGGTGCTTTTTATATTCACTGGGAAAATTAGAGAACTTGTACAAAATCTGTCACCCATGAGAATAACCGAGACCTCTTTGCACCTCCACAGTTAACAAAACAGGGCTCTGCTTTTACTCAGTAGGGAAGAAATCCTTTTTGGTTGTCTTTTTTTCCCCCCACGTTACAGTAGGGGTGTTCCTTTTCTGACACCTTCACGACGGGTCATGCTCCTTTTGTGCACAGTATCTGATACCGGCAACGTACCGAAATGCCACCTGATTTCTACATTCCCAACAAGCTTACGTAGCCTAGGGCCAACTTACGAGTAAGTAAGAAAAACAAAATAGTGTTTAAAGAAGGAGCAACAAACATATCCTGGAAAACCTCGCGTTTATTTGGGAATCGAGGTGCTAGAAGCCGCTCGTGGGAGCAGTGGCTTGCTGGGCTGGTGCCTGCACAAGGCTCTGATCCTCAGACAGTACCTCCAGCCCCACGGTTCAGGCCACTGCTTGTGACCAGCGCAGACGATGTTGAAGGAAGGGGATCTCTCTCCCTTTCTGCATTACGGAGCACCCAAAGACAGGCAGACCTGCCTCCAGTGCTGGTGTGCGAGACATGCTGCTCCATCAAATAACACTTAAAAATGTTTGAATCTGGGTCCCCAACACTGCCCTAGATGCCGCAGAGCCCAAGCGCAGCCGGGGCGGGCAAGGGCCGGGCCAGGGAAGCGGCTCTGGGAGCTCCGCGACAAGTTCTGCTCCCGTCGCCTTCCCCCCGGGCCAGGCAGCCCGCGCAGAGCCCCGCGCGGCACGGGCCTGCGCGCGGCGAGGCCGGGCACACCGCGGCGGAGG
>VWPW01028690.1:16053-167150 GCA_013389825.1 Crypturellus undulatus
GGCCGCCGCCGCCGCCGACATGCCCGGCCGTGGGCGATCGGTACAAGTTCGGTGCCTCAGCCCCCCCGGCTCGCGGCCGGGCCCGGCCGCCCTGTGCGAGCGTCGCCCGGGGTGCCCCGGCGGGAGCGTCCTGTCTGCCGGGGCAGCGGCGCGGCCGAGCTCCCGCCGTGCGCCGTGTTCGCCCCCAGAGCGGAGGTGCCGTTTTGTAACCCCTCAGCACGCGTCGCTCCTGCGGGCGCCTCTCTAATGGGGTGCTGCTTGCCTGTGTCACCTCTTCCGTGGTGTTTTGTAACCCGACTGCTCTAAAGGGCAATCTGTCCAAAAGTAAATTACCCCGAGTCTTACGTGTGTTATAGGATGAGGACTTGTTCTCTGACACCTGAAAAACTTAGCGTGGCTTCCTTGAATTAGTATTATTTTTAAAGTATACCGAAGCTCCTAATTCCTTCTAAAGTTTCTGAATGGTGCTTCCCCAGTGTGGTGATCTCTTTTCTTACCTGGACAGGGTAAATATACCAACTGAGTTAAACCTAAAAAAATACACATTGTATTCTCACATGTGGTGGGTGCTCAGGATTAGCAGTGGTCTTTAAATTGTGTTGGTAGGTGTTGTGATGCACAGGCGCCCATTGTGGTAATTTAAGTTATTTTAGGCCAGCTGGAACGTTCTGGGTCGGTGCCTTGTACTTAACTGTTCTGCGTGTGTGAGGATGGCTGCATGTGCCTATTCCAAGAAGGCTCCATGGAAAATTTTTATCTAATGGCAGTAGTATTGCAAGGTGGATGAAACTTGCTCTGCAGGCTACTTGAGATAAAACTTCAAGGCTCATCAAAAGAGCTTATGCACGTGATTACCAGCCATGATTACACAGCCTTAATACCTGGAGGACTGGATTCTGGCCTTCTCCTAGTTCCTGTACGTCACGTGTTTGTACACAAGGTGTTTGAGGATGACGTATTCCAGGCTTGTTGTCCACCAAGCAGATAACCTCTTCAATTTTGGAGAGGGTTGCAGGCTTTCTGTGCTTGCTTTCTTGCCTGAAATGTTCCATGAAGAAGTTCTTAAAACAACTGCCCAATAGCTTTTTAGGGGAAACATCAGTGTATAATACTAATAAAACAGTTCTTGATATGGAACCCTTGAAGTGGAGAATCTACTTTCCAAAGTGTGTTTTTGGGTGATTTAATGGTGACTTAATAGATAAACACCTTGTGAAAACTTCATGCTGTCACCCTTTGCAGGAAGACTTGCAGATTACTTGAAGCTTGCTGATGTATGTGCTAGTCTATAAACACACTAAGCTTGCAGCTTTAATTACTCATATATATGGGAAATAAGGTGGAATGTATTGTGCACTGACGGTAGAGCAGAGCAATAATGAAAAGTATGTGTGTCTGTAGGCCACCTGCATTTATATTAGTGCCTATATGCATTAAAATATAGCTTCAGAAATATAGAGCCTATGCAAACCAATGTTGAGGAGGGGGCACTGGACTGCCAGTAGTTCTGAGAAAGCTCTTTTTTCCCCTTGCAAAGTAACTTTTATTTAAAAACATGTAGTAAAATGGGATCTTAATTAGTTTGCTACTGCCTAGAAATGACACTGACTGTTTTTTAGAGTTACTAGAAATGTATGGAAAAAAAACTGCTGTAATTTTTAGATTCAAAAATTAAACATATTTAAGAAAAATGGTGAGTGCACATTGTTCAATATGAAGGAAGGGCAGAATCTGCTTCTACAAAAGGCAAAATCTGCTTCTAAATCTGTTGTTATGCAATTAAAATGTAATTTACAGTTTCTCAAAATCAATTTCCTACGTCTTTCAATTGTATCCATATATATGCAGGCCCCAGCAGATTCAGTTGGATTTTGTATGGATGCAATTGTAGAATGAATTAGAACCTTGTAATTGGTTATTTCAAGGGAGAATCACACTTATCAGTAAAAAATATGAGATACATTTTTTATTTGGACCTTTCTGCAGGTCTTATTTAGAATTACATTGGTGGATGCTGCACAGATACAACTTTTTCCATATTTACCCATCTAGCAAGGACTCTTTCTGAATTTTTCATCTTTTGCCTTGGACACTGAAGCTTTCTTTTTGCAGTCTTGGTCAGATGTGTGATACCTCCCTTACTCTTTGGGACCTGGTGACGCCTGTTTCTGTGATGCTTACTCTTTTTAGGCCCACAGGACTGACTTCCTTCTCTGGTAAAGCCGTGATGGACATGGGTTGCAGTTGTTCCTTGTCTTCACCAATCCTGAATGTCACACAGTGGCAGCTGTGTTGCTGTGACCACGACTGGGCAGCTGGTCTTTTAGAGCTGTGGTTTGTACTGATGCATATTCTCTTATTTAGTCCTAGTGTTTGTTCCCATTAGAATGTAAGTGGGACTTAGCTTGCAAACAAGTTGTAAATTGGCAATCTGTCTTCTCAGAGTTTGCAGCCTGTGTGGCCTCTGTGGAAGAATAACCTTTAGATGAAGCAAGGTGTCTGTTCCAAAGCTGCTTGTTTGTTTGGCCTGGTGTGCATTGAACTATTTTAGGATGCATGATTAGTGGTGGATTCCTTCAGAATTTATCAGTGGCTAAATTTTCTGACAACTTCAAATGTTCACTGCTTAGCGAGACAATATTTTCTTGCAGTCAGTACTTGTGGGCAGTTGAGTAGCTTTCTGAAACTTAATCAAATTGGAAAACCTATTGTCTATAACAAAAGAATGAGATGTAGAAGAATAAGCTCTGATGTGTTGAAATTTCTTATTACATCCAGTCAAGGTAATTCTCTAACTACATTTTTTTTTCTTTCAGTTAAATAACTGATTTCTTATTTTTGTAAGATATTTAGCAGTTTTTTAACTTTGATAGCTACTAACCAATCTAATCAGCGTGATCTTGAGAAGAAAGGTTGGGACAGCAGCTCTTTTCAGCTCGCTTTAGAATAATAAAGAATTTACCTTAATGAAATAGGAGCATATTGCAATGTGTATATTAGTCTGACTCCTAGGTAGTCAGAGCTACCTTTTTTACATGCTATCATGTTATTATATATTTCTGCTGCCTGATATGCAGTTGTGGAAGATCCCTCCAATGTTTCATGTGGATGAGCCTTAATCTGCTGGCCGAGGCAGCTTCCAGCCTGCAGTTAACCAGGCTGCAGAAACAAGTTAGACTTCTGTCCTTCTGTGAAACTTCAACATTGGGGATCTACCTTGATGATACTGTTTGGTTAGTCTGGATCTAGGTAAAAGTTCAGCTGTAAGCCCTCAGGAGGTAAAATCCTCTTTCTCTTTGAATACGTTGTCTAAACCATGTCTACCCTACTGGTTGCTGGGCTGCTTCAGGTCCCTGATTGTTGCTGTGATAGAGCTGTGTAATTCTTTATAGCATGTCAGTTAAAAATGGTGGGATAGTCAAATTAGGAAAATAACACTAACACCAATATTAGTAGAATATTTTAAAACAACATTGCATGTTCCTGACTATAGTAAAAGGTAGTGCCTGAACTGCCGGAACAATTTGTACAGTATGTAATTGGACCTAAACTGGTTAAGTTGTATGCAGAGAAGTCTGCAACGATTATAAAGCAGTCTTGTAAATTCTCAAAGCAGCGTGCAGAGTCTTAAGTTTAAGGAAAAATAGAAAAAAATAGTCTCTTGTCTGGTTATGCAGCTAAGGGAATTTAAATGATTTCCTATATCTGCTCGTGCTCCAGGGAGTTATCTGTTCTCTATATATGTTTGTCCCTCTCTCCCCACCCTTGCAAAGATGACAAAGCATGTTTTCTGGTGAACTAGCTTTAGGAGGGCTGCTATTATTAGAAATGAAAAACTATTGGTGTTGTATGTAAGTTATTGGCAACTCTTAAAGAATTAATGTTTTGGAGTGCCATTAGCACCTTTTGCTATAGCTTGGCCAAGTGTACCAATTATAGATTAATAGAAAAATCAATTATAATTGGCACTTTCTGTTAGCTG
Organism: Crypturellus undulatus; assembly: GCA_013389825.1. Lineage (NCBI taxonomy): Eukaryota > Metazoa > Chordata > Aves > Tinamiformes > Tinamidae > Crypturellus > Crypturellus undulatus. The sequence goes on from VWPW01028690.1 coordinate 20,036, forward strand.
GAAGAGAAACTTCAGGAACTATAAAGCATCATGATGACAGGGTTAATTACTTGTTCTCTGCCTTTTTTTTTTTCCTTCTTTCCTGCATGTTTGCTCTTCCTGTTGATGCTGTCAGTTAAGGACCGAATAGAAAATACTCTAGCTGTATGTTGTCAAATGCCTATTACAGCTGACCAGACAGTTAGGAAACAGTGCCTCAGACTTCAGATAATTTCTCTAGCTCTTTCTCCTGGCTTTCATAGCTCTTCGTCGGCACTGAAAGCAAAGGGAAATATCTTGTCTAATGTTCACTTTCACCCTGTATTCAAAATTTGTCTGTCTAGACCATGTAAATGAGTTAAAAATACAGTGGTATGCGTTCTTTAGAAAATATGTATTGAGCCTTTATTATTTTATAATAGACAATTGCTGTGAAGTTTGCTGATCATAAAAGTGTTCTTGGAACTGGTTGAAATAGGGGCTTGATAAAACCCTGCTCCTTGCCATGTTCCTATTCTAAGAACTGCTGCTGCAGATTGAGGAGAGATGTCTAATTAGTCTTGGGTACCTTGTTCTGTGTGAACTTTGAAACCTATTGACTTCAACCTTTATATTTTCCTTCATATAAGTTATTCCATTTATTTTCTTAGTTTGCCTAAATTTTGTATTATTTTATAATATATCATCTTTTCTGAAACGTTATGATTTTTGTAATGCTTTGGAAGCAATAAAATCAGTAATACTGATAGGTTCCTCATTCAGTGAACACTGTTTTGGTGTATTTTTGTTCCTAAAATACTATGGTGAGCACTTTTCCCAGAATATATTGAAATATTCATCAGAGTTATAAACTTATTTTTTAATATTGAAATATATATGTGATTGAGGTAGCTTTAGTTAGATTAACAGTTAGATTTAAAAAAAATTATAATATTTTATACTTTCATAATGAATGCTTCTGCTCTCAATGCTAGCAATTGAAATTTCATGCATTTAAGGAAAGTAGAACTTGATATTAAGAAAGCCTTAAATCCTGTTAAACATTTCAGGAACTACAGATTTTTAATCTATTAGTACCAATTAAACAAGCAAATGGGAAATATTTATTTATTCAGATTCTTATTGCTTATATGTAATGTTAAAATTCTAGTGGGTGGAAAAAAAATAGCTAATTAGACATGAATATAATTTTCATGTTTTTGATAAGAAAATACTAAGTTGCAGTCTTAGCCTGCTAGGAAAATAAGGCTTTAAACTTTTCACACTAATCCTAATTTTCTTTTTCATAGTCAAAATTCTCTTTCCCTGCCATAGTTGTGTTCAGCACAATTACCTTTCACTGTAGGGGTGTGTGTATTTTGAGTCTCCTTGTGCTTGCGATATGCAGGGATAAAACGGAGCAGCTGCGAAATAGCAAACACGAGTCAGTATATGGTCACCTTGCTCTCTGTGTGACCCTTTGTTTATCACTTGCATTTCTCATGTGTTTCCTTCCTCTTTATTTTTCTTCCCTATATATGTCTTTGTTTTTCTGCTGTAAGTGGGTAAATCATATGTTTTCATTTTTTTCTTCAAAATTCCGCATATGTAAAGGAATATAAGACACTAAGATTTTCATTTCTTGTCAGCCCTAACCAAATAGACTAGATCTCTAGAGGTTCCTTCCAACCTCAACCATTCTGTGAATCTGGTTTAGGCTGTTACTAAATGACTCCCACTAGACACAAGTTTCTCTGCTCTTCTTGTTTCAGGTGTAGCAGCAACCACATGAAAAATTGTTTCAACCTGGTGAACTGGCCTCCCTCTGGAGAGAGCTGAGGCTGGAAATCAGGAAAATTTGCCAAATTGGTGGATGTGCTTTCCAGTGTGAAGGAAGTGCATCATGTTTTCTTGCATTTACTGTTGATTAGATCTAATCTATAAATACCCCAAATAATTTCTGTGCTTTTGAAAATGGAGAACTTCTTTCTTCAGAATATGTTTGTGTTTCTAGAAGAAGTTAGAAGTGGTTAGTTTGGCTAGCGATTTTTTGGTCTTGATGTTGTTGAATAAGTGATGGGGATTAAGGTTTTTAGGTGTCTTTTGGAACTTTGCCTAAGAATTGGATACTTGAATGACTTCAGTAGTTACATTGACAGAAGTGTTTATTGTCAGTCTATAATCTTGAAATACTAGTGTACAAGAGTTTCTTTTTTTTTTTTCTTCTTCTTTTCTTTCCCAAATACATCAACATTCTTTGGTAATATTCCATGACCTGATCCTGGGAAATGCTTGTTTGAAATGTTCTACTGAGTTTATAGAAATATCCCTCTGTGTAAATTTTATTTTTAGGTGATCACTCGTGCTCCCTTTTTCTCCATGACTTCCAGTGAAGAAGGAGCTGTAGCAGTTGCCCTTTGCTCTCTGTGGGCACCTACAGTGTTGCAGTGAACAGGAGACAGCATTTGCCCAATGGGGTCAGCCAGGAACTGGTTGCTGCAGTACCTCTAAACCAAGACTGCACTCAGGAGAGGAGGAGAAGAAAGCTACTAAGGCTAAAAGGTTCCTCAGGGATACTCAACAGGGCCATCAGGCTCTTGGCTTATGTAGGAGCCAGATGGTCAGAGACTTGGAAGAGATTTTAGGAGACTCCTTCGTGCTTACACATACATGTTTCCTTCTGAGCTATGTAGGGCAGCCTGTCAGTAGTGTTATGTAGCAGATCACTTGAGCTTTGAACTTTCTTAAGTGTTGTGGAGGCAGCAAACAAAATGATTTTGCCAGTGACAATATTCAGGAGAAATTAAAAGCACATGGAGGACCAGGAGAGAAAGACAGAGTAACCATCCTTTCCCAAAATTGTTGGTGAATATGCTATGCTGTTGCTTTGAGGTAAATGGGTGAAACAGACAAGAATATTAAGGATTCAATATTAAGAATTGAAGGAGGGATTGGGAAAGGACATATTAAACACACAAAGGAGAAAGTCTGGAAATATTTTATTAATATAACATTTAATCACTTTTCTCCTTTACCTTTCCCAGATCCCTAGCATATTTGTGATCTTTATTAATAAATGAATAAATATCATTCACGTAGATGCCATGCTTGAGCTTCAGCTGCTTACAGAAAGTGCGAAGGTTGTACCTGTACCTGTCTGAGAAACTGATTGTTGTTATTCCAGTCTGATCAGAGAGAGAACCCCTGACCTTGCAGAACAAGCAGTCTTGATTCAGAAGGTATTGAGGATCATGTAAAGTCTGTATGCAGGGCTACTGTCTTGCTGTGAAACACCCAAGTGCAAGGTTGGCTTCCATTCTGCATTTGGTAAGGCTGTGATAAGGTAGGCATGGACTCTCTGGTTTGGACCCTCAGGACCTGCAGGAATAAGGAATGCATCCTCTTTAAGGGTCCACATGCACCCCCCAGTACCTTTAATGGTTTAACTTAGAGAGAAGCTGCCAACTTTTACTTTGAATCTGAGGGCAGAAGAGTAGGAGACATGTTGTGAGCCCATTTGATGGGACCTGCTGAGATGTCAGGGATTATAATCTGGTAGGTCTGTATAACAACTATGTGGTAGCCCTGCATAGCTCTAGCTGTTTTCCAGTGGAGCACCTGGTAGGACTGTTGATTCTGTCAGCTCCTGGGAAACTGATAGAAAGCAAAGACCTGGGGGACTTTGTTGGTGTTCCTGCACGTTGTTCAAGAGGAAGAGGATTTGGACCATGAGCTCAGCCCCCATTTTGCCCATTCCAAACCGGGCTTTTCATACTGTGCAAAGCAATGGCCATTTGTCTGAGAAGAGGGATGTGGTTGTGAGACTTTATGCAATCATTGAAAAGTCATGTTGCCAGCCCGCAGACGACAGCTCCTGTGATGCCTATCTGCATTTGCAATTTTGGTTTTGTCCGTTACTGGCTGCCTAAGGTCAGGAAGTAGGAGGACTGGAAAGCAGACTCAAAGTGTCTGCCGAGAGGACCCCGTGCCATCGGCCCAGGTGTACTGGGGCTTGGGCAGCAGGCAGGGGTGCGTCACGTGCAGATGGCACCAGCTGGGGAGAAGCTTCCTCAGTGTGAGGCATTATATACACGTCTTGGAGTGTGTGCTTACGTACTACAGTCTCCTCTGCAGAACAGAAAAGGATAGCCCTCTGTAGAGGGGCTGGTAGCTGTGGAAGGAGAGGCTAAGAGGGTAAGTTTCTGTTGTGCAGTTTCAAAACGCATAGGGAAATAGATCTGTCTATCCAGGAGACCAGACCAAAGCTATTTTCTAGTAACCCTTCATGCTTCTTGTAATGGAGATGCATGGAGCCTTGTTTTGGCCCCCTGCTCAGTTTATTTTGTGACAAATTTCTTGCTAATGTAGCCATATGCAAGCTGGAGCTGACCTGGTGCTTTTGCAGGCATTGTCTGGTGTAAGTTTTGTGAAGAGACAAAGACTGACTCAGGAATTTTGTGCCACATCGTATGAACTGATGACAGAAACGTGTGCATGGGTGTTGGGAGAATTTTCCTCAGATTTTTCATTGTGACAGAAAATAGAATATATTTTAAAAATAATTCTGAAATGTTTCTAACTGTTTTAATTACCTTAAAATACTTCTAAAGTGTGTAAGTTCTTAAGGCAAAGAGAGAAATGTAATAAAATATAAAATAGTATATTTTAGTGTGGTCGAAAGTGTTCTGGAAAATATTAAATGGTAGCAAGCTTAGTAAAATTTCTTAACACAAAATACCGTCTCAATACGGGGAAGGGGTAGTGGTGAGCAATGAATGAAGTCAGATCACCTGTCTGATGAAGAAGCTTGGATAGCATGAGGTAGTGACTTACCAGCAGGACTCCAGTGCTGCTAGGCATTGCTGTGTGGGTAGGTGAGCTGCTTCTGTTTGCCTCAGATTGCAGTGTCTGTATCAAATACGAACATATTCCTACTGAGCAATGTTATTTGCTAATCCAGTCACTTGAGCAAGTGTATCTGTGATTGGACATACATCATTCTCTTGTCTTATGATGGGAAGGATAGTTTTAAAAAAAAAAAAGTCTGATGTGACATGGCCAGGAGTTTCTATGTATTGGTTAGCTGAGTATCTGAATTAACTGACAGGGCATCTGTGGAAATGGCCTGTGGCAGATGAGCCTTCAGGACAGCTTGTGAGCTGTAACTGCTCCACTGTGCTAAGATACTGCCCTCTGTTCCTTAGCCCCGGTGATGAAGAGAAAGTGTATTTGTCTTGGAGTAAGCTACAAGTCTGTAGGAAAAAGCATTTTCTGCCTTTCATCTGCATGCACAAAAGGAGAGAAATTGAAAGGACATTTTTGCTTTACTCTTAAAACACTTTTTTTTTTTTTTTTTTTGACAGACACTGTGGACAGTGTCTACCAAGAATTAGACAGCAATAGCCGGTTGTAAAAATAAGGTTTTTTATTTTCCAGTACTGTGTGTTACTGAATAATTTGGTGACCCTGAACTATTCTCTCTTACCTCATTTTATACAGCTGGATGATACACTGTCCAGAAAAACAGTTGTAAGGAACTAGAAGTTTTGATGATTACTCACTTTAGCTTTGTAAAGACTTTGGTAACTCTGTTACAAAATCTGCTTTCACAGTTATTTTAAGTGGTCTTTATGGAGTAAGCATGTTTCATAGGAAGTTTGGCCCTGTTGGAGCTCAGATGTAATCTCAGAGGCTACTAGGAATTTGTAGTAAAATAGTGGTTGTACCAGAGGTGCTCTTTTTTTAATGACTGGAGAAAACCAGCATTTTAAAAACTACAGTAAGTTTAAGCTTCAGAAGGAAAGAGTATAACAACATGCCAACCTTGAGAAGAAGGTATCTTGTGTCCTGTCAGCTAACTTAAGTTTCTTCTTAAAAATGCAGTGTACTTGTGTTCTATTCATATGTTCCTCCTGGAATCCTGGCTTCTTGGTGATTCATCCTCAGATATTCTTTGAGATGCCTTTTTTTCTTAGATCCATTTCGTTTTGTAGTTTAATTCTCATACTAGTTAAACAGCATTGCAAATTTTTAGGAAGGGAAAAATAATTGGGGAATTATCAGTAAATTTTTGAGAACAGAAGTTGGACATTTTGAAGAGGAAATCATTGCAAGCAGAAATCCAAACTGAAGCTGAATTTATGCTACTGGCACTGGCTGTTAATGTAAATAAATAAGACTCCCCAAACTCAGTGTATCAAAATCAAGGAATGTGATAGTTAACCTTGTAATATTGTTAGTATTGTAAACACAGGGCTGTTTGTTCAGAGCCCTGTGTTTAGGCTGTAGGTGTCTGTTACTGTGTTGGTGTAAGAAGTGGAGACCACTGCTTTTGCTTATTTATTTCTAAAGATGCTGAACTGTGTTTTCAATTAAGATAGGATGTGGAGATGTGTCAAGTTCATTGGTCACAAAAATAGGAGTCAAGAATATTAATTGGGAGCACCAGTTAACTCTAGTATTCCCTTTGTGGTGAATATACAGGGCTTCAGCACCGAGATGTGTTTGGTTCTGGCACAGAAATTCTTTGTGCTAGGTTTGGATGTCATACATAGGTTCCCAAATGTATTTGTATCAGTGGATTATAGTACTGACCTAAATTGATCAAAACTGTTGTGACTTCCAGGACAGTTGTGGCATGAGATAATTCTTGTCCTAGCATAAAGTCATCTGGGATGATTTGTGGGTTTTTTGTTTGTCCATTTGTTCTTTGTTCTTGTTGAATCTAGTAGGGTGAACTTTGAAATTAGGTTTATTGTCTAGTAAAATTGAGTCATAGAATCACAGGATCATAGAATATTATGTTACAAGGGGCCTTTGGAGGTCATCTAGTTCAATGCCTTGCACAAAATAGATCTAATTAGCTTATTTTGCTCGAGAACTTGCTTAGTTGGGTTTTGAACCTATCCAGGGAAGGAGATTTTGCAACTTGTTTTAACCATCTGTTCCAGAATTTAACCACACTTCAGTAAAAAAAAATTTTCTTGCAGCCTCTTATCACAGGACACACAGTCCCTTGGCCAACGTGGTGGACCCCCGCTGGACCTGCTCCATTTCCATGTCCTGTAGCAGGCAGCTCAAAGCAGGTCACAGTACGCCAGATGAAGTCTTCCAAACCCAAACAGTGGGGAAGGATCCCTCCCTTGGACTTCCTGCTGCAGCCAAGGATACTGCTGCTGCTCTTTGCTGGAAGAGCACCTTGCTGATGTGCATTAAACTGCATGGGTGCTTGAGTTCCATCCACCCACTGTGCAAGACTGCATTTGTCTGTGTTGAACTTCATGAGGGTTCCTGTCAGGCTACTGCTGCAGGCTGTCCAGGTCCCTGCTGTGCAGCGTGTCCAGCGCTTGCCCCAATTTGGTGTTACATGCAGAGCTGCTGAGCACATTAAGCAGTGTTAGTCCCTGTGTTGATGGTCCCCACTAGTTAGTGACTGCCAGCTGAGCTTTGCAGCGCTGATCACATCTCCGTGAGTCCAGCAGTCCAGTGAATTTTACGTCGACCTTATCCGTGCATTTATCACAGCTCATGAATTGTGTGATGAGGAGGCCATGGGACGCTGGATCAAAGGTCTCGATAAATGCAAGGTGTCCCACACCTGGAGCACTGCCCTGGGTCTCAGCAGCAGGCACCTCACTGTAAGAAGCAGTCACTTTGGCCAGGGGTGTCTTGTTTTTGGTAAATCCATAATGGTTGCTCCCACTCAACTTCTTATCTTTCATGTGTTGAGAAAAGCCTTTGAAGTTTTACTCCGTTACTGTCCTGGGGACTGAGGTGAGGCTGACTGTCCTGTGGCTACCTTCTTGCCCTTCTCTGAGATGCCCTTATGCTCTAATGTACCTGGAGAAATCTCTTTCATTGCTGTTCAGTTCCAGCTGAGCTTCAGTTTTCTTGACTCCGTTCCTTAGTACGGTACAATATAACCTATAGTCAAAATGTCATTTGAGCAGCTAAGAGGTTCAAAGTGATTTTCCTTTCTCAGCACTAGTGTTTATAGTTTTCCTCCTTCATTTTGATAAAGAAAAAAGGACTTTTTTTGTTTTAATGAGAGGGAGGTGGCTAAGGTAGGGCATGTATTTTAACCACATAATTTCACTTACCAAAATAATCCTAGGAAGAGTTGTGACATAAATGACTGTAGTTTGAGGTAATGACCTTGACCAGCAGATACAATGTAGAAATTAATTTTCCTTTGCATTGAATGTGTCTATTTCTAGGGGTATGCCTCTAGCCATTATGATAGTTAATGTGAATTATCTGCCTTTACTCGTATTCCTTTACATTTATAACCTGACCTAATAAGACAATTAGAATAACTCTAATTAGAATATTTAGCCTAGACACAGATAAAATAGCCTAAAGTTTTATTGCTAATATTTTAAAGTAACTTCCTCCTGACTGAGAAGTTCTTTCTTTGGAAATCTCTGTATGATTTACTACTAAAACCCACCAAATAGAAAAGGTCAGTAAATACTGCCATGCGAACATTTCATCCAAGGGGGTTTGTTAGCTATGAAAAAATGAGTATTTCGGAGGACTCTGAAAATTGTGCAGCAGGTAGCAAATAACAGATTTAAATTAATAACCAGCTGTTTATTGAAACGAGCATTGAAACTTTTCATCTGGCATTCGCACCATTGGAGCTGTCAGCTTTCACACTTGAGTTATGGTTGCCTGATCATCAAAAACAAATTTGCAGCTATAAAAGATTTATTTTGCAGTTCTTAAGAGTTTAGTATGTACACATCCCATGTTTATAATTCCAATGGGTTTAAAATGCATCTGTGGTGTGTGTGTGTGTATATATATATATATATATATATGTATATGTTTTAGGAAGGTATGTTGATGGTGTTTACTACGTATCCTATCTACTTTGTAGAAGAAGATTTTTTTCTTCCTTTGGAGTTTAGCACCATCATCTTTCTAATGTAAGTGAATAGGTAGTGTGGCCACACAGTTAAAGAAACTAAGAAATCTTCATCTGGCAAATCATTTCAGACCATGTAAGGGTAGAGCATGTTTTGGAGGAAATAAGTGAATCTCCATGTTTCACAGGAGAGAATCTGAGTCTGATTTCTCTCTGTGTAATGTAAGTTGTCATCCCTTACACTCATCTGTTGGTTTCTGTCTCACCAGTGTGTTCCTCTCTGATCTGTAATGCTAGCAGCAGCTTTCCTGCAACCCTACTGTGAGATACATTGCAGAACTGGCAGGTCTAGGGTTATCTGGCAACAAAATAATACGTAAGTAACAAAATCAGTTATTTTCAGCTGGATCAGCTGTGTGATGGCGTTCAGCATGTGGCCACACATCTATTTCTGGAAAAACTGGGCATAGGGTGTCAGGGAGTGTATACTCTTTCCCTTTCCTCAGCAATTGGTCTTTCAGGAGCCCCCACTGAATTATACCAAATTAGCCACATTTTGTACATCTGCAACATTATTGCCTATTCCAAGTAGGCATGTGTTAAAAAAAGAAACAGAGAAAAGACAACAAATTCTGTGTTGGAAACTTATCTCATTAAAAATATATTTATTTTCATATAGCAATTGTTAAGGAATTCTCTGTGGTATCTTCATAAAAGAGATACTGGTTGCTTTTTAAGAAAAGTAACGATTGTCTGAACTTTTACAGTCCATCTCCTCGCTTTCTTACGATCTTGGACAAGAATTGGCTGCCTTTCAGCAACTGGCCATGTGCTGAGCTGTATTTATGTATTTTTTTATTAATTGGTATAAGCTGATATGGATAATGGAATAAATGGGACAGTTTAGTGGAGATTTGAGTTCAGCAGCTGCTTATTGCTTAGCAGAAAAGATATGTAGCTGAAGTTTTTGCCAATATGTACCATGAGCTCAAAACCATTTTTTTTTTCCTTTAGAAAGCATAACTGTTAAATTATGAAGAAAGCTTCTTAAAAACTTGCCTTATGTGACTTTCTACGACAGCCCTGAGCTCCACCAGCAAGTTGTCAAGTGGATAAGATGCAAAGAGACAATCTGCTAGAGCTGATTCTTGTGGCGAGAAGCTGATTTAATGTCTTGTTGTTGAGAGCAAATAGGCTTTTTAGTTGGTAAAGATTTTTGGGGCTTCCTCTGCACTCCTTCCCAGAGCACTTGCAAGAACAGAAATATATGTAGCTCTGTTTATACAGGAACTGAATGCGGGACAGTTCTACTATCATATAAGCTTATTTCATTGACTTGAGTTCAAGTTTGAGTTAGAAGGATTATTTTATTTTCTCACATAAAGCGGTAGAATGTAGCTGAGGTGATTCAAAATGCTTTGATTCTTGTCTGTGTTCACAACTTTTGACTTGCCTCTAACTTAGTTTATTGGTGTGGTGGTGTGGATTGTTATAAAGTTTGTTATAAAGTTTTGGGGTTTTGTGGATTTTGTAACTTTTTTTTGGTAACAAAGTTATAAAAATGGTTATAAAGGATTACTTATTTAAACTAAGTTAAAGTTGACCTAACTACATCACTTAGTTTTAGAAAAGTGGCTGAAACTGATTGTATCTGCTGTTTCTTTCTGCTTTCAAGGTGTTAATTTGCTTCTTCTAAACATAACAAATCCCCATACTCATTCTCCTCCCTCCACCCATTTCTATTTCAGTAATAGAATATTTTGTTGATCTCTCTTTGAATGAAAACTGAGGCTGACATAAAATGTACAAAGCAGATTCCAGAGTTTTTAGTTAATGTTAACATGCACCTCGTGAACCTGTTAAAATATATTTTCATTTAAAGGTTCACACTTTTTAGAATGAGCTTATGAATTGTAAAAACAGTTTAGCAATTGTAGTTCTGGGATATAAATCAAAAGTTACTACCTGGCCATATAAGCCTTGTCAAACCAGCTTATGCAAGTGTAAAGGGAGTGGAGAGGAAAATGATCTTGAAAGCTTTTCTATCTTGAGCAGTGTGAGAAGCAACAGCAAAATCCAAGCTAAATACAGTGAGACATTATTGCTCTTGGATTAATCCAATTGTTAGTCTATTAAACCATTTGACATACAAAGCATCTGTTGAGCAGTGAAGGGTGAGATGAGGTAGAGAGGACAGATGGATTCTTATTTAGCAGTGTTCAGCTTGGGCAACCAGGAGGGATCAGCAGGAATACTGCAGTTATTCACAAGAAGTTGTTAAGGGGCTTGACTTTCTAAAATCGACATCTAAAATAATTGCTGAATACTTTTTTATTTAAAAAATGATTAGTTTATATTTATAACCTTCAATATTTTAGATTTACTGTAGAAAAAAGAAATCTAAACTTAGATTAATAAAAGCAAAATATATATATAAAATTTCTTAAAATATTTTGAAGTGTTTTCTTGTGAGTGCTGCAATTACTTGTTTTATAGAGTTACTACAATCATTTTTATATAACCTGAAATATGAACGTATCTTAGGATTTTAATTTGCCCTGTGTTTTGGAGGAAGGAAAGAATAGAGCAGACGGAGAAGGTGGAAGAAGAGGTTAAAAGAATAGACCATTAGTGCTGCTAGGAAGTTAGGATATACAGAACTGTGTCTGAAACTTCACTTGATGGGCCCTTCACTTGATTGCTATAACCTTGGTGCATAGTAAGAATATAACAACGATGTTAATAGTTTATTTCATACATGTTAAGTATTTCTACTAGCAGTGTAGTATAACAATGTCACTATCAATGAAATTGTCACTGCAGTTGATACAGCTTTCCAATTCTGCGTGTCACACTGGTGAAGACAGTAATTTGAATCCTAAAATAATGTTCCTAATCACTTGACAAAAATGACACTTGCCTTAATTATAGAAAGGTATATGGGTGAGCAATCTCCATTTATACTCAGAATTGTAAGTCAAATTAAAAGGCAGACAGGTGGAATTAACAGAAAATTAAACTTGACGTCTGCTGTATGTGCGATCCTTGACAATCCTTCTTCCACCCTCCCTGTCACCAAATGTGAAACAGCAACATATATCTACGTGTGTGTGTGTGTGCGCGCGCATGTGTGAATATGGAGAGAGCCAAGTGCCGGCAACAGGTTGGATTTCAGAGGGAGTGAAGCAGCATCCAGGGCTGCACACGGAGGAGGGTGATCTCTGCTTAGCCACAAGGGGAAGGGAAGAAAAGGAATATGTAGATATGCAGAGGATGGTTATCTGAACCTGCTGCGTTTTCCTCTAAACTAGAAACCATCATGTATCTATCTGTCAGTTGCAGTTACAAACCGAAATTGACAGCTCCAATTCAAATCCAAGTAGAGCAAGGCTATAGACACCTCAGAGGATCTTTTTGGTGAAAGCTGTATCCAGGGTGAGGATTGCTTGAGGATGAAACAGAGGCAAAACCTGAAAACTGTCATATGGATTAAGTGAACAGGAAATCTATTGAAATGACTTTGAAGTATGGATAAGATATGGATGCATTTGACACTGGATAGGCTCATCAATATGCTTGTGATTTTTGGTACATCGTATCCTTGCCAGGCTCCTATTGATTTACCTGCAAAACCATCTAGCTAATTTGTAATTGGTAAATCATAATATGCAAACCAGCCTACATGCTAAATTATCGTGGGACTTTTCTTCATTTAAACTATTAATTTAAGGTTTTTTGTCTGATCTTAGAATATAGTGTACTGGTGCAAATGCGGCTAGAATTGATGAGGAGGAAACACTGTTGATCTGAAATAAAGGTCCTTTCACTGTGTGAGCGTGTTTCTACACATACAACATACACATACTTGTGTATGCTGATGCATTAAGGCCCTATGTATCTCTCAGAGTCTACGTAGCTGTCTGGAAAGTCAGTAATGGGTGCTATGACAGTTCAGGCATGAGTTTTGTCCTTCCAGCCTAAGGCAGATCAGCTTCTTTTAAAGGGTCTGGATATCTACCACTTTAAAGCTAGTGTAATCAACCAGCTCTTCAGAAGATGTTCATCTTGCAGTTAGCTTCAGCAAGTCTAGACAGAGTTTCTGTAAATTTCCTGTAACTATCTAAAAAAAATATAGATAGATAAAACTTTACCTGCAGTATTTGGTTGATTTTAAGTAAGGAATTTTGAATTCAAGTATCTTAATTAGTTCTGTAGTATGCACTTCGTTGGTATGAACTTAGTAGAAAGTACTACAGAACTAGTTTGAGTGCTTAAATTAGTGAAATGTCAGGACTTTCCTTACCTCTAATAGCTGATTTTAGCCTTGGCTGCCTCTAATAGCTTGTTTTAGAGTTGACATGCTTTAAAAGAAGATTTAAACAGTGTCTTCAGTTTTGTCTGCAAGTTGTGTTGCTAGAGTCTTTCTAAAAATCACCAAGGGATGACATTTTATTTACAGACAGCTGAAAGGAGACCATTCTGATGACTAGATTCTTTTGAATCCCTAAGATTATATACCAGTTATCTGAAGCATGAGAGAATTGGGCCAGTATCTGCTGTACTTAGTATGGTGTACCAAATTGTGTGAGTTTTAAGAAATCCTATTAAAATACCAAATGAGATTTGAATCTCTGTAGCCATACCTCAATTGCAAAAATAGAGCATAGGACAAAAGGTCACTGTTTTATCTAACTAAGTTAGAACTTTCTTTGATAATTCTGCATTCCTCCAACTCTGAGTGTGAATCCTGCTGTCCAGTTTAATGAAGTTTTATTAAGTCAGGTAGAATGTTTATCCTGCATATAGAACCTCAGATTTTTTGAATAGTACCAAAGTGATACCAAAAGCACCCTGATATTTGGAAATTTGGATATTTTATTTACATGTTGTAAGATAAATTTCCAATGGAAGTTCATGCCTTTTTTTCTTGTTGTAGTTACCAGCTTTTCTAGATTAGCAGCCCATCACTTGCTCTCCTCGTCACCCTGAAAGTACAGTTTATCTGCATTTACTTACTATTATGTATCAACAAAATTCTCTACTCACTACGCCCAACAACTTTTACTTATCATAGCTCTGTTCTTCAGCATTTTAACTGTGTGGGTTGTATATAATTTTATATGCTGCTGTAGTTATGTTACTCTGTCAGACATGAACTGGGAGATATTTGCTTTGTTCTGACAGTATATTTTAAAATTACTTTATTTGTGTGGGGAGAAGCTGAAAAGGAGCATAGCATTTACTTTTAAAGAACTTCTGAACTGCTTCTCTACTGTCACCAAACACTTCGCTGCTGATGTAGTAGAGGAGGCTGAAGTATGATGATGACTGAAATATAGAGGGCACTTCAGATGATAGTTCTCAGATGGTTTGAACACAGTCTCAAGTTTTAATTCCTCAAAGTTGATGCAAAATTTGCATATTTGGAGGCTGGACCTAAATTTTACTGTGCACGAACCAAGCAAGGTGGTTTTGTACAGCTGTAGAAATAGATTTTTCTTCTCTGTCCAGTTCCTCTGACAGATTTCCACAGAACACAATATTTTTCAACAGTTCCTAGTTCACACAGACTTCAAGACTTGACACTGTAAGCAGAGAGGTTCTTTGTGCTCTTCAGTGTGTGACTTGAGGTGATAGAACAGAATTAATACCTTGCTTGAGATAATGTCTAACTGGGTAGAGAATAGAAATATGGTGTTGAGGGCTACCTGTTCATGCAGAGTTGCAGCTTCCCAGCTATAGGCAGGACTGAATAGATTAAGAAAGAAACTAATTGGGAAGAAAATATAATTTCACCTCCCATCCATACCTTAAACTTGGAGTAACTGAGTTCTTCCTACTTATTAAGAGTTATTACCATTTATGTCCATGAAACAGCCCTCTCTAGAGCTATGGGTTTGATTCGCGACAGCCTCCTGTCTTGCCTTCAGAAAAGAACTAAGGCTGATCTGTGGAAGAGCTTTATGTTATATTACTTATTATTATTTATGTTAACCATAAATCCTAAGTCTTTTTTTCAGAAGTTTATTTTCTCAATCTGATACCCGAAGTGAAAATGTGAAATCTATCCTCCCTCATTTTAGAAGGAAAAAATGGGCTCCCTGCAAGTTTGATGTTCAGTCTTGTTTTCTAAATGTTAAACTGCAAGACAAGCATATTTAAATACTTCCTTAGTGTTACTGGTTGATATAATAGTTGTCTGGGTTTCCATCAGGGTGTCACTTAATCAGCGTTAGGAAAGGCATAAATTAGACAACAAAAAAAGAAGTTGAGAACGTTAATGCTGGTAGCCTATAAATTCTTGTCAGCATCAGTTTCACGCTTTTGGGACTTGATTGAAGCAAGTTTTCCACACTGCTGATGGAATTAAATTTATATAATCTTTGTTCACTGCATTGCAGCATTGTGAAAGTCCAGAACTACTCCGGCTTAATTCAAGTCTAGCCTTTTAGTTACTATTTTAAGATATTGGACTAGATCATCTCTAGAGATCCCTTCCAACCTCCACCATTCTGTGATTCTATGATTTTAATCTTATTTTCAATCTTAAATAAAACAAACCAAAAAACACAGGTACTCTGTTAGTTGTCTACCTCTGCACAAAGTGCTTTTTTGAACAGCCTTTTTCTCCCCACCAAATATCTGTCCTGTCTGTTTCCTATAAACATGATAATTCCTGCTTTGCAATTTTTTTTCCAGGTTCTCTTTTTCTTTTGATATTAAATTTAACTTTTTTTTTTTTTTAATGGAATTGCATTTAAATATTCTAGGGAATTGTCTGAGCACTCTTGATTGTTGGAAAATGTATTAGTTTTAATTAGCAGTTTCTTAAGCTTCCCTCTTTTATTTTAAGGAAAAAAAAAAAAAAAGCTTGAACAAAATATCTGGTGCACCTGTTGGCCAGCAATGACGTGACTGGAAAGCACTTTTTGGTCTTGAAATTGCTCTGATCTAATGAGGAAAGGGCTTTGCTTGTCTGTGGAAGGTTGCACAGTTGGCTGTGCATAGGAGGGCTGGATACACGTTCTGCTACAACGTCTACATATTTTTTGGAAAAAATGACAAGAGAATAAAACAGAATGACACTTTAGAGGGTAATAGTCTCTCCAAAGTGAGAGGTGGGTAACTTAATAGTGTAATAAAAATACTCAAATACTGATTAAAAAGGACTACTATTCCACATATTACTTGATTAAAAATACAGTCTTTAATAAAAAGATGTTTCTTATTTCATCAAACAACATTTCTATTTTTTATCTAGTAGAAATGTGTGAAGATCTTAAGAAACTACAAGTATGCTCTAGAAAGTTTTAAAAAATTATGGATGTGGTATTAATTGTTCTTCTCTGTATTCTTTTTTCAGACCAGTCTTTCCATATGGGGATGGGGAAGTCTTGGCGTTGTGCTTTTTCTAATAACTTTTGGACCCTTCGCTATATTTTACTTTGCGTTTTATATCCTCTGCTTTGTGGGTGGGTAAGTATACAACTTAGTGTCTGCTATAATTTCCTGTAAAGGTAAAATTGTAATGTGCGTATTAGTGAAAAAGAAAATTGCTCTGAAAATCTGCAATGAGTTCCATGCAATAAATGTTTTCATATTTGAGAATCTCCTATTTTGTGAGACAATTTTTTTTGACATCTCAAATTTAACCAAAATAAATTTACTGTTGAATAGTGCTTCTTATAGTATCTTTGACAACACAAAAATATTTCTGATTCAGGAAAAAAATATTAGTAGCTATATAATGTGGTGATAGGAGGATAAATATTCCCATAAGAAATTATCGTCAGTTTTTTTTCTGTTACCATTTCAGTTCTTTCCTCATCTATTATGTAATCACTATCTCCCTTTTTCTTGTCACAACCTTGGTTCCTATATAACATATACACTTATCACTCATGAGGTAAGCCAATAGGTTGTTTTTTCAGATGGTGAAAATAAACCTGCATATGGCTGCATTTTGTGCAGATGAAACAGCTCAGCAATTGTAGATGTTTCATACTTTAAGTTATATTCTCTATAGAAAGGAAGGGAAGAAATAAGTGCTTTTATTTTTTAATACAGATGTTACACGTGTATTATAGTTTCTGCCTCCTAGCTTGCGTAACTTTATTTTTTAATGTCAGTCCCAATGTGTAGGTGGGATATTCCTACTTCATCTCACATATACATCTATTATCTGCAGTGCAGTGCTGTTTCTTGTCTCTCCAGGACCCTGCCTGACTTCTAAGTGGGCATTTGGCCTACTTGTTAATATTTTTATTTTTCTCCTTGAAAAAATATCCTAGTCTTCTTATTGAGTGTAGTATACAACGTATGCCTGTATGCCAGATTTAAAGATGTAGCAGAATTTGGTGTCTAGAATTACTGACCTTGTACTTGTATTTTAACTATATTAAGCTTTGGAATTCTATTTCTGAGGTTTCACAAAAGTAAATATACAGTAAATAGGACTTGGTTAGAGTAAAGCTCATTTTTTAAGTAAATGCCTTTGTTTTGTTGAGACAAAAGTACTGTATTAAAAGTTTTTTGTATTACTACATTTTTAGTTTGCAGTATGAAAAATAATGTGAGATTTACTAAAAACTAGATACTTAACCTTCCTTCGTGCTCAATTTCACTTGCTTGGCTTGTCAAAGCTAACAGACAGACCCGCACACCTCTCATTGGGTATGTCTCAAATCTGCTGCAGTTTGTAACTGCGAGGCTGTCTCAGGCCAGCTCTGGTATCTTTGCTAAACCCAGCTCTGGTATCGTTGCTAAACCATTGCTGCTTTGGTTCATTATGGGTTGTTTTTAACGTGCACTGGTCTTCTCGAGGTCAAATTCATCCTGTGGTAGCATCTATTAAACCAAACCTTGTATCCATCTTCCTTGGATGTGTTTATGTAGGTAGATATTAAATCTTATCCCTTCCAGTAGAATGCTATTATATTTTTAGTTTAATGTACACATATTTTTGGCTAATACTGTGATCAGGCCCTTTTTTATGCTGTTAATCTTCTGAGAAGCGTGGCATGTACTTTAAGCTCAACATTCAGTATGCAGAGCCGGGAGTACTAACTAGGTCAAACAGGTATATGTCAAAATTATTCGTCTGCTTAAATCCTTTTGAATTACTTTCCACCTAGTTACGCAAAGTGCTTAGTTCTATTCCTCCTACAAACACAAACTGATACTCATGTTTTAAAGTAGCTTTTCCACCTGTGATACAAATTACATATTCACAACACCATTTATATAAGTTAAGGAAAGAAAAATGTTTCATTTTTATGTTTCATTTTCTTAACTCCTTACTTAGCCCTGTCTTGAGCATGGTAACAGTTTTGAATTTGGATTTTTAACTTATAATTTAATGTTCATATTTTGAATTCTTATCAATTTGGCAAATAGTTTTCTAACTTTTTATGCTTGCTTAAAAATGGTGGCCTGGGTCAATGTTTCCTGACTTCTACTACCTGGGAGTCCCTTCTGTCCCATTTTACAGCTCAGACAGGAGGAAATGTGGAACTGCAGTTGGTTGCATCCTTATTATTGACCTGAATATTTAAAATACATGGTAGTAAGTTGTGAAAGGAAACATTAGTGATGCCATAGATGTATCAATGCAGTTGTTTTCTACTGCCACTTTTGTTCTGTATTATTTCTTTTTGCTGTAGTTCCCCCTTTGTATCCTAAAGGCATTGGGAAAGGGGTAGAGAAAGGAATCTGTGACTCTGCCAATGGCCATCGGCTTCTGATGTTGACAGAATTTAATTTTTTTTGGACAATTTGAGGAATTTGTTCTGCCCTCAAAAATTATAATTAAGAATATTGATTCATGTCCCAAATATATGTGACTGGCTGCCTACACTGATGACCCCAGTTGGGGTTAGTTTTGAAGCTGCTTTTTGACTTCCAGAAGAATTCAGCTGAGGCTGTTACTTTTCAGAGTCGAGGTGAAAATGATAAATATTCATCTGTTGTTAATGTGTCCCTGTGAAAAACTGGTCTTCCAATAATCTCAGGAAAAACTTTACAAACTAAATTTAAACACCCTATGATCTCTTCCTTTTTCAGTTTTATTATCTTAAAGAAAAGACCTAAAATGATTTGTCTTTACTGGGCTGAATATACTTCAGTCCTTCACAGATTAGGTAAGTCATCAGGACTTTCCAGCAAAGGTACTTAACAGTAGTATTGGGTGGTGTGGCTACATATGATTTTGTAAAGGATCCAAGACAATAAGTCAGGGAATAAAATGTAATGATTTCAAATATAGAGGCAGAAACTCCTAGAATTTCTGGTTAAAAAATATTTCCAGGCAGCTAAGAAGACGAGCATACATTTGAACTAAATATTGTATTTTTGAACGAGTCATTAACTTCAAATGCGTTATTTGATAACATTTGACAAAAAAAAGCTGTATAATCTATAGCTAGTTACTTCCAAAACTTCTGTCCTTTGAATAAGGAGAAGGGATGTCCCGTTTTCAGAAGTTGTTAATGTGTGTCTGAAGGTAAAACTATTTTTCTGCAAAAATTACTTTTTGATAAACTGATTCCTTTAAAAATAGTAGTAGATTACTTTTTAAAAAAAGCTGTTTTAATTACTTACTTTTTAACAGTTCAATTATTTTTAGTGCAGTGAAGCTAATATTGAATAATTATCTAAGCATTTTTTTTTTGTCCTCAAACTGAATTATGATACTAATAACACCATCAGTGTTAGGATTTTAAAGCTCTCTGGAAGCAGTTGGAGTAGCTGAGTAAATAAGCTTTTTAAAAATATATATTACTATTATTTCTATTTTCCCACTTCCTTAATTGTCTTTCAGTCATCTGTAGAAAGTATGACGGGTAAAGATGATGCTGTAAGTTCTGAGGCAGTCTATATATCAAGCGGAATTTTCTTCTAAAACTTTTTGTCCTGGAGTTACATATAAATGACCATTTCCCAGTGCTTGAATTATTGAGCCTCTTACTTAAAAGAATGGTTCTCAGCTTGGCAGTTAGAATCATCAGATGGATTATTGGTGAATATGAGTACATTGGTAATGATATAAGTAAGGACAGCATATTTCAGGGAGCAGTTTATATTACAAAAAATATATATGTATAATTGCAACACGTTTCTATCTAACCCAGAACAGCTTTGTGAGTTCTTGTGGTCACAAGTGTTGGTCACATCATCACGTTCAATTCCATACTTTGCAATATGTTTAAAGAGCTATGCATGTTCAGCCTTTCATACTTAACTTTTTAAAAGCTAGTTTGATTACATTGCATCTGAGAGGAGAAAAAAGAAGACAACTTCACAGCTTTTAGGTTTTCACTTCTTATTCAAATGTCTTTGTGGTCTTCGGGTATATGTGTTTTTGCTCTCCAGTCCCAGTGTAATAAATTATATTTATTATGCCTTTCTTATTGCTGCTACATTACAGTCAAACTTTTTATAACTGTTACATTTACCCTCATGCCTTTATATCATAATGCAAAACAGTCCTGCCTAATTAAAAGTCATAAATATCATTAAGGATTCTTGGAGAAAAAGATAGTAAATTTATAATATAACATGCTTTTAAGATTCCTGGTCCAGAAGTCAAATTTATTTACAGGATTAGTGAACATTGGGTTTGACTTGAGCTGTACTCTAGACTTTTCTTTGGCTAGCTGTTCTTGTGCAGCCTGGCAGGAACATGTTTTTTTTGCTCCACTTTGCAGCTTGTTATCCTGAGTTTCAGGTCAGAAACTTTTCCTTCTTCTCGTGTAAGTGTATGCAGCCAGTAACATTACTGCATAATTTTCCTCCTGGTCTGGGCTGCTGGGTATTACACCACAATGTCACGGCTTGAGCACAAGCAGACTATCTTAATGCATGTACTCCTCCTTCTTTGCATTAATGTTGGATGGCACCATAATGTTAGATGGCACCCATCTCAGGTTCTTAGCATAGAGCATACTCTCTAGGATAGACTGTGCCATATAGATCCCTGAGATGGTAGGAACTGGTGCTGCTCCTAATACAAGAGTGAGAAACTTAATGTTTGCTGCTCAGAATCACTGACACGATACCACGCTACGGCGTGAAAGACCCCCTTTCTTGGAGACTACTTATATACTGACAGTTTATAGTGTGGTGTGAAATATTTTCTAAAGGAATTAAATATGACTTTGTTGTTTTAGCTAATATCTTTTTCCTTTATAGGGGCTTTGTGGTTACTCTTTTATTTGGAAAAAGCAACTCGGAAAAATACCTTGAGCAGTGTGAACATTCGTTTCTTCCCTGTACATCTGTTGGGATCCCTAAGGTAATGAGAGATTACAGCTCTGAACTTCTAGATCAATTTTTCTAACTTTGAAACTAAAAATTTCTTTCTGTGTAAGACTTTGAAATGTGCCTAAGATATGTTAACTATCTTTCATGTTTTGAGACAAGCTTTTGGAGCTGAAAATCTATGTGTGAAAGTGTAAAACAAGGTTTTTCTTTTTTGAAATACAAACTTAAGCATTTTTAAGAAGTTTGTAAGACATAACTGATTAATATTATCTGTTAGGAAATTACCAAACTTTCTAGACTATTTGTTTTTATGTTATTTTTGTCTTGCTCGAATAGCAGCTACTTCTTGCATGTTCCCACACAGTTGTCATCACTATTTAGGATTCTTCCATCATCATTTTTTTTATTCTTTCCAGCTCTGTTTCTTTATGATCAGAAAGGTGCTGAAGTCTAGATTTAAAGCTCTTCAGGGAGGTGGAAGTCTTTGTCTTTAAGACCAAGCAGAAATCAGGGAAATGTGCACATAAATGCAGAGGAACAGAGAGATCCACTTTTCCGCTCTGACATCTTTTTTTCGTGATCGTTAAGAGAGACATCCATCTGGTTGATGAATCTAAATTCAGGCTTCCTAATTGGATAAATCTGCATCTCTTTGACACAGAATAAATTCTTACTATCCAAGTGGTAGAATTGCTAGGAGTTCTTGGTTTATGAACCTGTGCATCTCAGCAGTTCAGAAGTTTAGATATATCCTGGCCTAATCAGTTTGAGCTATTTGGAAGAGAGGGGAAAAAAATCACCAAAAGATTGCCAGTTATGTCATGATACTGAAACTGTTTTGACTGAAACACTCTTCATTCTTAGCTGTTAGGTGTTCCGTGGGGTCACAGAACTCCACTCTCATTCAACTCTCTTGTCTGTAGCACATTGAAGGAAGATTTGTTTTGGGATTCAGCAGTATATTTTTTGTAGTCACAAGTAGTTTTTGTGACTGATTTATAGCTCAACTGGTAAGTTACCTTTTCCTATAAGCCTTCTTTGAATCTGTGGAGATAAATTTGGGCCTTAGATATATTCTAAACTACTGATCCAAATGAAAAATACAAAGTTTATAACATTTTTGCTACAACTGCAAAAAGGCAAGTCTGAAAATGATTAATTCTGTTCGGTTAGGGGAAACTGTTCTCCTTTCAAAGACCTAAAGTCATTGATTCCCCAGAGAATTAACATTTACTTTCACATTGCCTGAAGTGATGCTGTCCTTCCAGTTAAGAAACGTTAACCTATTAAAAACCTAGGAAATTCAGTTTCAGGGTTTAAAAAGTTGCTAAGATGAGTTGCTATATTGTTCTCAGTGCTTAATTATACAGATTGCAAAATACTTTTAATGCCTTTAATGTTTTCTGTGAAATATAGAATATTTTGAACTTAATTTACAATTCCAAAAACCTTTCTGACATTTTATAACTTCTTTAAGCTCCCTGTTTACGCATGCCCTGATTGCTTTAGAACAGGATAGCATGTCTCTATGCGTAATTCTCACAGTCTTGGTGCTTTGACTTCTGGTTTGAGCATAGATTTTTAACACATATCATTTTTCTCATGTGGCCAGCCCTGATGTGTTTGTGGATTTACTATGCAAAGGTACCTATTTTCAACTGTCTTGAAATGAAAACAATTTCAAGTTAAAACTGTTGTGACCTTAACTGGTCTTCAAACAGTGAATGTTCTCCGTGGTCGTTAGTGTATAGGTTCTAGTTCTTCTCAAATCCACATTAATCTTGTTTCATCATTAGATGCCTTTCTGTTACTCTATTCTGAGGAGTAACATCATAATGTGGATTTCTTGTAAGAAGCTTTCTTTTCCCTAAAGACAGTGAGTTGCTTTTTAATGGGTTGTTTTGCAGGTTGAGTTAAATGTTCAAATGCTCAACTTTAAAGTAATTGATTATAGCTCAGAGCACCAAAATATGGTTAAAGTAATTGCACATGACTCTAAGTTATAACAGAGGACTTGGCACAGATATTTCTGCGCTTCTTGTTATTCTTTGTATTGAAATTACAGTATCTTATACATAGTAGTGAATGTGTAACAAAAGCTTCACACAATGAGCTGAGGTCTGATAACGCGAGTCTGCTGGATGGTTAATTACTTCTATGCTGTTTTTTCTTTGCATGTATGCAGGTTTAAAAAATAGGATTAGACTTCTACATGTAGTTTACATTAACTTCTACATACTTCTATGTAACTTTCACGTCAGGAATGTACTAAGTGTTGTCATGCGCTAGTTCTGTAAGCTACATATTGCCTGCAGATCTGTGTTAAAATAACTTTGAATAAAAGGTAGACACTTCTTCGCTGTAAATTGGAATGTCATTTGCAACAAAATCATTAGATTCAGTCTGACTTTACCAGAACAGTGTAACGTCTAGGTATTATCATAATTGTCTTCTTGCCTGTCTCACCCGAAAGTCCAAGAGATTTTTCTGTAAGCTAGGTGCACAAAGCACCATTAGATACATTGTGACAGTTTCTCATACCCTTGTCAAACCTGAATGGTTAGTGTGTAAGTGCTAGTTATGGGTTTGATCCCTTTCTGAGTCAGTGAGTCACATGCTGCAGTGTGGCTGAATGCAGACTTGAAAATCTCCTGTGTTCTGGCCAGCCGTGAGAGCCTTCCTGGCCTGTGTCTGTAGGTGCAGTCTCTGAAAGGAGCATCCTTTACATTAACTAGTTACCAAGTGTAGTTAGGACTTTGAAATAACTGGTAGTTCAGCAAGCAAAACTTTGAAGTCTTTTCCTGTCCACATGTTTG
Source organism: Crypturellus undulatus (assembly GCA_013389825.1). Taxonomy (NCBI): domain Eukaryota; kingdom Metazoa; phylum Chordata; class Aves; order Tinamiformes; family Tinamidae; genus Crypturellus; species Crypturellus undulatus. Next base: position 43,940 of record VWPW01028690.1, read on the forward strand.
TAGGAACTTGGGCTTGCTTGTACCCAGGCTTTGTCTTTGTGGAGCAGGTGTCTCACATCAGTGATTTCTATTAGCTTAAAATGAAGCGATCAAACTTAAAAAAAAAAAAAAAAAAAAAAAAAGTGGGGGGGGTGTTTGTTTTTCCAAACTAGTGATTTAATGCTAGTGGAATATGTATCAGACTAATATTGTATGTAAAGTGCCAGTTAAATAGAACAGTTTCTGTGTGTAAGTTGGATGCTTTAAGTCCATCTTCGAAATTAATGTATGGAATCATGGGCTTAAAAGTGGTGTTGCTTGTAAAATAAGAACTGCAGTGAAAAAAATTGCCAGTTGTTATTTATAGCAGCTTGAATTAAAAGCACTGGTTCTGATTTTTAGGTGACTTCAGACATACCAAAAGCAAATGAAATTATACTGCACTTTCATAAACCTCTCACATATGGCTGGACCTCATAGCTAGCTGTGCTCTCAGCAGGGAGAGAGGACCTTCTGAAGTCTGCTCTGGCCTGCATTCTGAGAGCTTATGAACTTTTTTTTTTTTTTTTTTCCCCAGTAAAGTTTGGAAAAGTTGCCTTTTGTAGAAAAGCATAAAAGTGCTTTTTTATTTTTGGGATGCTTTTCAAATGTGGTTTTATACATGCAGCCTTCAAATTTAAGATTCCTTGAACAATAAAGAAACGGAGATAAAAATGAAAAATTACCAGCCACAGGCAGCACAGGGAGCTCATAGTTAAGCGTGCAACTGTAACCTCCAAACTCTGCTGTGCTGCTGTTACCTGCACTGCCATTTTCTTGCTACCTGAGTTTTATTAACCTCTAAACTGGTGTGCTAGTAAGCCTTCTTTGCAAGAAGGAAGTAGTAGTTTTTCAGGTTAGTACCTCGTCATTGTTTACTATATACTGAACAATTATGGAGGTTACATCTGATGTACTGTATAATATATAACTTAAGCGAAGTGTTGTAGTATAAACTTGTTACTGCAGATATACAAGTATTATAGACCTGCAAAGTTAAAATTTCTAATTTCTTTCAAGTGCATAGAAGAAATGAGACGTGAAGCCAGACCTATTAAGATTGACAGAAGACTGACAGGTGCAAATATAATTGATGAACCTTTGCAACAGGTAAGGATTATTTCTTTTTGCAGGTATTGGATGATAGTCTTATCTAAGTAGTTCTGAGCCAGATGGAGGCTGGGAAATAGTCTCACTGGGACTGGAGGCTGGGAAATAGAGTGGCCAGGATTGACCAGGATGTAGGAGAAAAATTTATTCTGTTTTCTGTGTATTACTGTCAGTGGTGAATATACTGAAAACTGTTTTTCTGTATTGGTTATGTATGTGAATTGTGAAGTTCATTTCCTATTTCATACTGGATTGCTATATGAATCTTCAAAGAAGACTACTACTCTCTTTTGAGGCATGAAAGCTGTTTTATCTCTTGTTGTGTAGTATTTTGTTTACATTTGCTCTTTCCCACCTCCATCCCCCTTTTCAATGATCAGGTAATCCAGTTTTCCCTGAGAGACTATGTCCAGTACTGGTATTATACACTAAGTGATGATGAATCATTTCTTCTGGAAATCAGGAAGGCTCTTCAGTATGCACTTGTTCAGTTTTCTGCCAGGTGAGCTTATTTTCATTTTCTTCAGTACACTGGCTAAGTGGAGGAATGACTGGATTGTACTGTAACAGATCAGTAATTTAAATGTATTTGTTTACATAATTCACTGAATTTTACAGAAAGATTATGTAATATTTTAAGATAATAATATAATAGAATTGAGTGTTTTTTTTCTTTTTTTTTTTTGATCCTACAAGGAATAAAAGGAGGCTTTATTGTTGCTCATGGTCTTTTCAAAGTGTTTATTTGTCCATGTCTTTTTGTTGGTGGTTAATCGAGGAGGAGGAAGATGGTGACCATGTCTGTGAAATTCACTGTAGCCAGTTAGTCAATCTAGGTAGCCACAGGTCATTATGGCACAGGTCAACTGTGCAACTTAACACTAAAATTTTGGAAATTGCTAAGGGTCACTAACTCAAGACTCTGTGAGTGGATCTGTTTGTTTTGGTTTTGTTTGTTAGTTTAGCACGTTTTGAGGTGTTGTCTCTTCCTGACACTGACATACTGAAAATACATCCCTGTGCTCTTATGACAAGAAAGGTCAAAGATGGAGTGCTAGGAAAAAAATAATGTTTTTGAAATCTTGTTGGATGTGAAATAATGGTTTTCCTAGGAAACAGGAAGTTGAAAATACTGAAAACTTAGACTAAACAAAATGTATGCCAGTGCATTACCAAAAACAAACCTATATTTACATAAAGTGCACCTGGCTGCTCAACTCCAGTGTTTCTGCCTTTGCTTTGAAATTACTTAACTGAATAGGTCACATAAGTGTAGGTTTTGTGTCTGAACAGGTCAAGTTATGAAGAACTTTTTTTTTTCCTTTGGCACCATCATGTGTAGGAAATTAGTTTCTGCCTCTAGAAATCAAACCAGTCTCACAAAGTTACTGCAGTTGGTTGTAATTATTGAGAGAAGTTGATCAAGCTTGCTTATAAATAGCCTTTAGTTTGATATAGCAGTAACATTCCCACATCAGCTCCATAATCTCTAATCTCATTTATCCTGGAATTTCTGGAGACAATGGATAGGGCAGAATGGCGCTTTGAGCTACTCGTTTGCAGGGACTGGCTGAGGCTGCCACCTAGTGCTTTATTTGCCCCATGGATGGGGGATCCTGACTATAGATGTTCTTGTTCAGCTGTTCTTCAAGGCAACTCCACCTTTGCTTACCACAAGTGTATATGGATTAGGCTTCCCTCTTTTTCAGAGTTCCTTATTCCCCTCTTTTTGAGGGAAGAAAAAGCAGGTGAGAGGAAATGAGGCAGCAATCAGTTATGCCAATCACACACAAAAAAAGAGACCTTATGCAAGTGTTCTGCAGCAACAAAGTAGGCATCTGAGACAGAAGAAAAGCCGAGAGGATGCACTAGTGGAATACTTAGCACCGAGTAAAATCCATCTTATTTGGATTTACATCTTGCTTACTGACACTCCCATAGTACCTTTTTGTTTTGACTATAGGCGTGGACTTCACAAGAATAGCTCTCCTTCTTTCTCAGACTACTGATGAAATGATTTTTATGTATATCTACTAGTGACGTTTCTGACACTTCTGTCTGTGCATTATCAGTTTAGACATTTATGCTAACTACCTCATGCAAGTTGTGGAATTAGTTGTTTAAAATATCCAGTTGCTTGTAACTTCAAGTGAAATGTGGGCTTTCTCTGTGTGTATCTATACTATAAATTTGAAAGAAAATGATTTTATGTCCCTTCCCAAATGATGGAAAATATGGCTGGTAAAGACATGGAGAATTATTTAATTTAGTTATAGTTGCTTTTTAGAGAGTTTATATCAGTTTTCACAGAAGCTTGCAAACACCATACTCGGTGCACTGCTCTGGATATCAATATTGGCCTGGAAGTAATTCAAGCAAAAAAATTAATGTGTAGATATGATTGCTATTTTACAATATTTTATTTGTTTTTAGTAAGTAGGCTATTGAGAGTCTGTTTATTTCTCCATGTTTGTTATAGCTGTGGCCCTTGGTAGGGAAAAAGGAGGTATAAAAATCTATAATCGTTCTTTGTATTAATGATAAAATAATTTATTTTCATGGATACTGTTTTCTGTTAGGTCAAAGGAAACAGACTGGCAGCCTTATTTCACTACACGACTTGTTGATGACTTTGGCACTCATCTGCGAGTTTTCAGAAAAGCTCAACAAAGAATAGCAGAGAAAGGTGATCAGTTGAAAGGTAACGACTTCAACATTTCTCACTTTCTATCCAAATAGAAAGAGGTCTCGCATGTGTGAATTATAGCCTTATTTTATAATTCAAGTTTACTTTCAAGTTTCTGAACTTGATGTGTGTTTGTCTTTATTTTCTTTTGCATAGACCAAGCTGAAGAACTTGTAGATACATTCTTTGAGGTTGAAGTTGAGATGGAAAAAGAAGTCTGTCGTGACCTAGTCTGTACTTCTCCCAAAGATGAAGAAGGTGCCTCAGTATTTTCTTCTCAGGTTATTTGGTAGACTAAGCTAAAGTGATAGCAATAATCAAAATGGAATATATTCGAATCTTAGGTGACATTATATGTGGTACACACATGTCCTCTTATTTGTACACACTACTTTTACAGTGAGGTGCATGCATATGTAGCTATTCTTTTTATTGGAAGAATTCTAAGGCAGAAATATATCTTCTGGGAGATGGGGAGTAGGTTATTTGGTTTGGTTTTGGGTTTTATATCAATACTGATTATGTTAGGGTGAAAGGGTTAACTGTGAGGCTTGAAATATAAGGACATATATGACTTAAATTCTATTTTAAAGATTTTTCTGTTGTTTTATGATATCAAGTGTGAAATAATATAATATAAAATTGTGTTTAAGGACTTTTTGTTTGCTTTTCTTCTTCTCTAGGATTCCTAAGGGATCTGTGTGAGGTTTTATTGTATATATTGCTACCTCCTGGAGACTTCCAGAACAAGATCATGCGATACTTTGTCAGGGTAAATACAGACTCTAAAAATCATGCTAATTCCTTGGATTAATGATATAAAAATCTTTAGATCTGAGATGCTCTATTTCTAAAATTGATCTAATTTAATATTAAATTGATTTTAATGCAGTGCAAAGTTGAAAAGCATTTTTATAAATATTTTTATATATATTTATGTATATGTTAGTACAGAAATGTTATTTATCCATTGCATGATATCTTAATAACACGTTTTTAGAGCTTTTTTTAGCCTCTGTGTTCTGATTTTTTTGAATTGTTATAGTTCTGTTAGCTTTATGAATAAATATACAAAGATATGATAGCTTTATTTTTATTTTACTTTATTTTTTATTTTTTTAGGAAATCCTCTCCCGAGGAATTCTGCTTCCATTAATAAACCAGCTCAGTGATCCTGATTATATTAATCAGTATGTCATATGGATGGTAAGGTTTATAGTGTTTTGATATTTCCAAAATTTACTTATGTTCCATCTCATCATGGAAGGTGGAAGTCTAGTAGAAATTCTACCAATGTAATATTGATGAAATAGTAAACTCACAGCTGCTCACCATATATAAGTATATTTTAATATTATCTCTGTTATCTGTACTGTGATTGTGGTTCTTTGGCAAATAAATGACAAAGTGTAGAACTGAATTCTCTTCCTTTTATGGCAGTTCTTTAAGATGTATGGTGATGATCTTGAAGTTTTTCTTAACACCCCTTCCTTTCCCTTTAAATCGTAAAAAGCCTCCAGAATGACGAGTGAGGTATTTTGCTTCTGTGAAGAAATATTAGTTTTTAGGGATATTTGTAGTAACCCTTAATAACTTGATTGAATAGAAAGAAACAAAGTCTCTTCAATAGTTTTCTAAATGTAGTTTGGAAAAAATCTGCTTTGAAGTCATAATATAAAGTAAAATCAGTATAAATAGAACATTTACAATTATTATCTAATTTGAAATGAGAATTAAAACTTGTTATTATAGTTTATTATTCCTTCTAGGTTATGGGTAGAGAGAGGAAAGGAAAACAAAACAGCCTGACTCCAGCTCTTTCTACTTTTTCTCATGTATTTCACACTGTCATTCAAGAGCATGCAGTCATGAACTAGGCTGAAACACCTTGGATTTCCCAGAGTCAGAAATGCTTGAGTATGAAACAAAATACAAGCTTACGTTTGCAGTATGCCCTCTGCTCCAGCTGGTTCTATTTTACATAGATGTTTGCACATTTGCTTTTCTATGGGAACCTAGACTGGTGCTCATATGTACCCAACTTTTCAATTTTCATTTTCCTTTTCCTCCTACGCAACTTCTTTATTTGTAACTTGGCCTTGTTCTTTATTTACTGAGCACTGCCCCCAGATGCATCCAAAGATAGAATTCTCAAGTTTTTGTAAAACTTTGTTGTGACGGTGGTGTCCCAAATGTTAATTTTCATAATTCTTTCCTGAGATAGAGGTAAATGTGCTGGAATATAAATGAGAAAAAATAAATACTTTCAAAAATGTAATGCAAGTCTTGTGAAATTAAGGCTGTTGCAGAAATAAAATTAAGAAGTAGATCTGACTGAAATAAATTCTGGTTCTTAGGAGACCCTTTGACATAAAATCAGGTTTCAACAAGAAAATATACTTCCTGAGAATTAGGAATTTAATTCGGTATTTGTGGGTATGCCATACTTTGATACTAATTCACTGGCAATAAAATGTAAAGCTTAAATGTAAAAGCAGGAGTTAAAACTTGTGAATTTCACAAAGAGACATTTTTAGATGATTAAAGTTTCTACTTTTACAACCCTTTTAAAATGGAGCTAATTCATAAAATTCGTATCATTTAAAAAGTAAAGTTTTTTATTAAACTTGGTTGGAAATATCCACTCTTCTCTGTATAGCTTGCAATTCATCCCAGTGCACTTCTGCAGACATTTGTCTGCAAATACTCTGCAGAGTATTTGTGAAAGATGTAGGTGCACTGAGTTTTGCTTTGAATGGCAAAAGCAGCATCAGAATTCAACCCTCTGGAGCTGTGTGCACTTGCTGTGAGGCTGCCAACCTTCACATAATCCCCATATTGCATTCACAAACAGTATCCGGTGATCTCAACAGCCAGGCAAGCTTTTAAAGGTACTCTGTGCTAACACAAATCCCTTTGAATACAGATTCGTTCTGTGGCAACACTGGGACAACAACCATGCGGAAAAATAATATTTACAAAACAAAAAAGGTTGTTTTCAAGGATACCTAAATTAAGGTTTCAGAGGTGGTATTTTTTTTCCACTAGGTTATGGTCCTGTGTTGTAAAGCCCTGTGTCTTAAAAATCCATTGCATTAGGAATTTGCAGTGGGCTTGCGGGAGTTTGAGCAAAGCTGAAACCTTTTCAGTGCTCTTATCAGTTAACTACTAAGGAGTGAGGCTTTGGCTATAAAAGAGCCTGCTTCTTGGGTACCTCTGTAGCAGAATGGTTGACATAGAAATTTTAATAATAATATTATTATTAATCTTTATTCATGTCTAAAGTGAAAACTAATTTCTTCTTTTAATATGGGTTTACATGCAAGGTATAAATATTGTAAGGATATCAGGTCTGGTCTCTAGTTCTTTTGAATAGAAAATCTTGGAAAGTTAATTTATTCAGAAAAATGACATTTTGTAAGGTTAAATCCTTACAGAAATTGCCTGTGTTAAGATGAATATCAAAGCTAAATTCTGAACTGTGTTCTCAAAATGCATGAAAATCATCTTATATTCTCTAGTCTGTTTTGCACTGATCACATCGAAATTGTCTATATGTTTCAGATTAGTGATTCCAACTGTAACTACGAGGCCTTTATGAATATTATTAAATTAAGTGACAATATAGGCGAGTTGGAAGCTGTGAAAGATAAAGCAAGTGAAGAACTGCAATATCTTCGATCTCTAGATACAGCAGGAGATGGTTAGTTACTGTGTCATTTGTCATTTTACGAAAAAAAAATCACTTTGCCAGCATAATTTTTGAATAACATTCCATCAACTAAGAAAATATAAACTCTTTTGATATAAAATAGTATAAAATATTGTTATTTAAATTAAACTATATATGCAAAGTTCGAATTTGGACCCTGTATGCTTAAAAGACAGGTATTGTTATAATATGTGTGTATGTGTAGCACTTCCCTATTACTTGTCCTTTTTCATGTACAGACAAGTTGACTGGATAGTTATACTAACACTAAATTGAAGCTTGTCTGACTGGTGATTCTAAATTTCAATACTTTGTGTTAAGGACCAGTCAGTTAACAGTTAAGAGATGAGACAGAGAAGTATTTCTTCATATTCACTTCATCAATAGAATATTTAAGTTAAAACCTTTTACTTCCACATTGACATATTCTATTGATCCTGTTACACCATTTTGTTTTGTTTTGTTTTATATTTTTGGAGTATTCCAGGGCAAAAAAATATTTGCTAGTCTCTCTAATCCTCTTGTTTTTGCTTTCAGATATCAACACTATAAAAAATCAAATAAACAGTTTATTATATGTTGTTAAAGTATGTGATTCAAGAATACAGAGGTTGCAGTCAGGAAAAGTAAGTATTTTAGAATTAATTTTGTTGTGAACGAAATTGTGAATGACTTAGTAAATTGACCTGTCTTTTATAACTCTTGCAGTTTGAAAAACAACCTGAAATTTTGCAAAATACCTAGATATGTTATACAATTGAAGTTAGTCTTTTCTATTTGCAAATTTACTGCAGGGAAAAATATCGTAAAGATTCATGTGTTTAGAGATGTTATCTTTTGGGTTCTAACTTTAATATTTTATATACATATTAATTTATTCCTACTATTTCAAAATATTCTTACTATTTCAAAATTCAAGTTGAACTGAAATATTCTCTGGCTGATGAATGAAGTATCTTTGTGTTTCTACAAATACTCAGTTCTTACTCTGCTCCTGCTGTGTGTACCTTTTGTATCTCAAGTTTACTTTTTGGCAGAGTTCTGTTGTTGATAAAGGTACCGTGTACTGGTTATTTTCAGTATTTTGCAGTTCCCTGGGACCTCCATGTATTGCTTTTGTGAGACCTGTTTGCCACTAGTTGACAAAAAGACCAAGGCAAACTGGATGCTAAATTTAAGAACCTTGTGTGTGTGGTTTTTGTGGTTGCTTTTTATTTGTGGAGACAAGGGAGAAAAACATACAAATTTGATGTTTTTGACTTCTCTTGAAGTCTCTTAATTTGACCAGGATGTGGCTCTAACATAATGTAATCTTGTGTCTATTAACTGCTAAAATGTTGCAAATGTTCTATGACTAGATCCTTAGCACTACTCTAATACTAGGAAATGTCACACTAATAGAACAAAGTTCCATAGAGGTGAAATCAAGTTGTGGTGACTTGCACCCCTTAAAATTCTGAAATTAGTTCATCTAATGAATTCATTTTCATACTTCTGTCACCATTAGTTGAGAGATTTGGGCTTAATTTGACCTGTAGAACGCTTCAAGAAGGGTAGTACTAAAAACCAGCTTTCCCAGATGCAGAGGTAATCCATACTGAAGACACAGTTATGAAAAGAAAACTTTTCTTTCCACTTACTACTGAGAGTGGAAATAATTAAGCTGTTTTATTATCTGTAATGTGTGTTTCTTTTTTATATGACTGCTTTGCAGTAAGCAAAATTATTAAAAGCTTATAATAAAAAAGAAAACTCTGAACTTCTTGAACTCATTGTTTCCCAGGAAATAGATACTGTGAAACTGGCAGCAAACTTTGGAAAACTTTGCACAGTCCCTCTGGACCATATTCTGGTAGACAATGTTGCACTACAATTTTTTATGGGTATGTATTAATTTGTAATGTTTTTTGGTATATTTGTTTTTGTGAAGCATAAGATAACCCCCAAGACCTTGTGCTTGAAATTGCTAAGTGTCTGTTGACAGCTAAATATGTTCCGTAACTGAATGACTTTGAAAGCTAAAAACCATTGTTGCTTGCCTTGATTTTTTGCTGACCTGGTAGAAGCTAAGATTTGAGTTTTGAAAGTTACAAGGCTACCAAAGGTACCTTAATTGAGAACCTAAAATACATCAGTAATCTATGTACTGTCTTAGGTTTATTGTATTATCAGCAGATTGATGAGGGGATTAGGTAATTTGTATTTAATATTTCCTAATACATTCTTCTTTTCTGTAAATTAATTTTGCTGTTGATAATCATTTCTGAGATTATCAGAAATGATTATCATTTCTGATTTCTTTTTGCTGCTGATTATCTTTTTAATGCAGCAGATGCTTGTGATTTGGTAGAATTCCAGTATGAACTTCCTGCGAACTTGCATATGCCACCCAAGTCTGTGTCCGTGCAGTGGACACGTGATGACTGTGCATGACTGTGATTCAGTCTGGACATGAATGTTGCAAGATAAATGGTCTAGTTCTAGACTGTGCTTCAATTTCGTTTACCAGTTATCACCAATCTGTATATAGTACTTGATTTGTTTGAATCTAGATGAGAACTATTCTGGACAATACTGTATGTTCAATATTCCAGTCAATACCGTGTGTTCATGTTAACATATCAGAGAATTCTTATTCTAAGATATGTGCCAACTGTTGTATTTGTGGGGTGGGTGTCTCTGCTTTTTTGCAGATTACATGCAGCAGACTGGTGGCCAAGCACATCTGTTTTTCTGGATGACAGTGGAAGGATACAGGGTTACAGCACAGCAGCAACTGGAAGTATTGCAGAGCCGTCAAAAAGACGGGAAGCATCAGACTAATCAAACCAAAGGTCTATTAAGAGCAGCAGCGTTTGGAGTTTATGAGCAATATTTATCAGAGAAGGTAGGAGTAACTTATTTTCTGATTTGGTTAAAATGTACCCTTTCTACAAATAGTAGTCATCTTTAAAAGAAAATTTGTGTTGCCGATGACTGTCCTATCAAATGCACTGGGTGCATTCTTCTATTGATTTTCTATTTATAGAGGCAAAACTAAAGAAAACATACAGACAAAATCAGGTATTACATCCCTACGTGTTCTCCTTTCTCTCTTCCCTCCCTTTTTCTCCCGCAACCCCTCACCAGATGAAGGGGAAAAGCTTGCTACAAAATGTAAACCACAAAACTAGATTAAAACTGGGTTTTCAAATGAAACAACTTCCTGTGCATCTACAACTGTCTGTATAAATTACCGAAGTATCACCCTGTTAGGTGTTCTTTGTCAAGGTGAACTTTTATATTTCCAATAGTCTTGTAGTAGAGTTTGCATTTCAGTGGAAGAAAACATTTGTCAGGCTGTGTTTGCAAAGCACTGTTGTTCTGAAACTGTGTATGCATGAAAACCACTTCTCAAATCACACGGAAGCCTCATTCAACAAATTATCCCTCAAGTCTGTTGTAATGTTTCTCTTTCTGCATTATTTCCTTCACTTTGGCTTTTTACCTGAATAGTATGTTGACATGGTCTCCTTTACACTGTCTGAAGCTTCGTCTGCTGGACTGAACCCAGCAAGTTCTAAATCGGAAAACAGCTAACCCTAGAGCTATCATGAACTTGGCCTCGCAGCTGCGCTCGGCAGCCCGAGAGGGCCACGTCAGGCTGGTTCAGTGATGACTCCCCTGTCCTGTATGGAGAACAGGGGAAGGATGGCAGCCTGGGCCTGTCTAAAGGTAGTCGGAAATCTGCCATACAAGGGATACCTGGGAAGCTGACAGCTTCTTAGTACGCTGTGCCTTTCAGTAGCTGTCATAGATTCTGCATGAAAAAACACTTTTGATGACCATCACAGCTGGTCTCTGCAGAAACTGGCAGAACTGATGGCTGGTCAGTCTTCCCTCAGGTGCTTTTGGACCTTCTCCACTTAACTCAGAAATTAAGAAGTCAATAAGAAATTTAGATCTTACTACTATGAATAAATAAATAACTTGTTTTTGAGCCTGTGCAAATCTAGCTTGGTGATTCAAGCTAATGTACATAATGTTTTTAAGGTGATTCTTGGTATTTAATCTGCAATTCTTGAATCCGAACACACAATCTTTGCGTCTCATTGCAGTTTTTTCCAACTTCTCTGTGTATTCTTGACAGTTCTGGAGCTAGAAATACCTATTAAGAAGAAACTGAGTTTGATTGCAGATTGTGAAATTGTGTGGGATTTTATTTGTGAAAGTAGAAGCTCTTTTATTTTATGCTGCAAAAGTTGATTTAGATCTCTATGGCAGGCATCTCCAAGAGTTAATATTGATGACAACTTAGTAGCAAAACTGGCAGAAACACTGAACCATGAGGATCCAACACCTGAAATCTTTGATGACATTCAGAGAAAGGTATACTGTGTTCATCCTGTATTTCTGAGGAATTGTTAAGGTTATTAAACTTCGTTGCAGCCATTGGACAGGAGGAGGGAACTCACATATTTGAAATCTTGAACCTATCTTACAATTTTTCTGTTTTATAAAAATCATATTCTAAATGGCTAACTTGCGCTTAGCTGTAAGTCATGGTTTTTTAAAACAACAAATGGAAGGTGTAGGTGTTCAGTATGAAATTAGTCATGAAGCAGAAATAAAACTGTGGGATTATTATTGTGTACCAATCTAAGAAAACATGCATAACAACTGCATGATACAATATTAGTCTGCTTTTCACTCCCCTTTTTAAATCTGAGTGTAGGCATGTTACCAAAGTCAATATTGTATCTCTACCAAAGCGTTAAAATAACAACAAATACTAACACATATAAGAAATACAAAGTGTTATCTCTTTCTCTTCAAACAAACTTAGCAAAACTCAGAATTTTGACTGTTCCATTTCAGTGTATTTCTGCAAGCCTACACTGTGGGTCTCAGAAGCAGTATGTACCAAAGATAAAACTTTAATTTTGGTACTTGCATACATAGGTTTTTGTCGCTCTAATTTAAGAAATGAAATAGAAATGAGTGAACGATTAATTATGCATCAGCTAAATACATATCTAATCTAAGAGATCAAAAAATCAAGTCATTCATTTAGGTTAAAAGTTAGTGATATAAACTATAAACTTTGAATCAGTCTGTTGTACCTGAGATACAAATTTAGACCTAATGAAAACACCTTGTAAAATTTATATTGCTGAGAGTAGGTTAGCAGGGCCATGTATGTGATTTCTTTATACTGAAAAGGACATAAAATTCTCATAAGCTATACTAGACATTGACTTCCTCTGACCTTCCTGGCTTTTTTCCATTGTTATCAAATGATAGTAATTTGGTATATTTCTTTGTACCATTAAAACCCATAAACTCATTAAGCCATTAAAATAGTTTAACCGGAATATCCAAAACGTTTATGGATTAGTTTCTGCAACATATAAATATGTATGTTTGTTTATATATCTCTATGTGTGTATATTTATAACAATACTTTAGGAACCAATTACTAAAGCTCTCTTAAGGTAATTTTCTAGGGGTTTAAAATGTTGCATACTTTATATTCTCCTGTTTAAAATTCTTTTGTACTTAAACTGCCAGTTGCCTTTGTGATAAACCTGGCTTGTTTAACTGGTGAGTAGGTAGCTGTGGGATTGGACATGACAATCCCAGAAAAAAAATAGCAGTGCAGCAGTGTACCATCCTTTGTGGTGGTTTGGCTAACTGCGATAAAAGATTTGAGTAAGTGCTTGACTGGAAATTTTCAGAAATATGTAGTATGTGGTCTTCCCTCCCTTCTTTTCCTTCTTCTCACCTCCATCCCGAAGTGTGTGCAAGTCTGCATTTATAGTTCACCAACAAAGAAGGAATCAGAAATAAGTGTTGCCAAATGGTGATGGCTAAATATAATGCAGTCAGGGTAAGAGGAGAGGAAGGAGACATTTGCACTTAATGTGTTACTTTTTTTACTTTGCTCTTTCTGATACCATGTTTTCTGAGGTTCTTGTATACTTTGAAATTTGGAAATGCATTGAGAACTAACTGTATTAAGACTAAGCTACTAAACTTCCCTTGATATTTCAAACAGTCTTAGTAGGATTTAAAGAAACCCCATAGACAAGGAACAGAATGCACTGATACATATTGATCAAATAAAATGTATGGGAACTAGAATGTTTATTGAAAAACATGATGAATTTTCATAAGAGTAGTTTTTTTTATTTCAATAAGGTGTATGACTTGATGCTGCGAGATGAAAGATTCTACCCTTCATTCAAGCAGAATGTCCTGTATGTGCGTATGTTAGCTGAGCTGGATATGCTGAAGGATCCTAGTTTCAGAGGATCAGATGATGGTGAAGGAGGTGAGGTCCTTTTCTCTAAGGTGTTTTCTTTTGTTGTTAACCTTTTTTTCTCCTTAATATGAAAATAATGAAATTACATGTGCCCTTTCTGAGAAATGAAGTATCTATAATATCTCTTTTTTTAATATTACTGTATCCTGTTTCTGTGTTTTTTAATATATACACACACACACACACACACACACACACACACACAGAGAGAGAAAAAAAATAAATGCATTTTTCCCTGATAAGTTTATCAACGTCATCATCTTTTTGTTTGTTCTGTTTTTGATAAGTCTTGGTCACAAGTGTGTGGCTAAAATCAATAATAAATGTGTGACTGTAACTTGCATTTTTTTCATAATACTGAGGTGTTTCAACTTGCTGGGTTGTTTTAATAGAGCATCAAAAAATAGAAATGAAAAGTATGTAGGATATGTGCTTTTTAAAGCTCTTTGGAAACAATGAAAACCCAGATTTTTTTCTTTTGTTTTAGTGATAAATTGAGCTTGCAAGTCCAAACTGTTGTTTCTTGGTCATGTGCAAAGCTAGGGGGCTCTGGATTGTTCATTTTATGCATTTTCCTCATATTTTGTATTGAATTCATTGGAATATCTTCTGGTTTTATTATGGTTTACTGTTGTATTCTTACGAATAGCGCAGTGCCTAGAAAGTAAGTTTAATATAGCTCCCTTTCTGCATGCACGTTTTTTTCTGGAGCCCCCTAAGATACACTTTTGAGTAAACTGAAAGGTATTTTAAGAATAGAAGTAACTAAAAATGGAAGAATTGTGTGCTTTACCACCCTCTAGTGGTATCCTTTGCTAATGTCTGAAAACACGTAAGAATTACCATTCTAAAGGTCAGTTTTAATCACTTCTGTTTCTTTCAATATCAAATGTGTTTACTACACCGTATTCTTTTAGTTTAAAAATGGTCCTGTGGATGGAGCTATCACCAATGTCTCTGCAAAGCCTAGATTAGTATGCACAGCAATCAGTAACACCTTTTCTAGCTGCATCTTTGTTCTTGTGTTCATGATTGTTTTTCTACCTATTGTATGCTGTTCTTTTTTTGTTTGGTGGTTTGGTGATGGTTCATGTGCAAACTGTGTTCCATAACTTTTAATTTATTCCTTTAGCAGTCTTCTAAATCCTTTTCAAAAAGTTTGAAATTCTGAAAAAAATTGCATGCTTTTGCTTGGGTCAGATAGAAGGTCAGCCCATCCCCAGGTTAAAACCCCTGACTGTGTCTATTTTAATAAAATTATTAACAAATATTGTTTGTGGTCTTGCTAATAAAAGCTACCTGAAAAGAATAAAATATTACTGTAGTATTAAAGTGAATAGTCATAAAAGCAAATCTATCCCTTGCCTCTCTGTCAGGGAGCATGAGGATTCAGTGCACGTGTTTTCTGTGTTCTCTAGAGATAGAATATCAAAAGATTCTGAAGTCTTTGAGACTTAAGTAAATTTAAAGTGAAAGGGATATACTGGTATTTTGGAATTTTCTGCTGGTATTTGGCGTTTACCAGCTTTTGGTTTGCAGCCTGGCAAGCCGAAGTATAGCACCTCAAGCCACTGTCTGTGGCTGTATTTTTGTCTTTATAGGGTGGAGGTAACAGTAGATTCACTTTTGTGCATGCGACACATACACAAAGGCTCTTACTTTCTACATGGGCAAAGGGAGAAGAGGAGCGTTTATTTCTGTTTCTTTTTTGTTGATTTTGGTTTTTGAGGGGTTGTATGGGAACTGACAATACACCGTGTCTCATCTTCCATGTGGATTTTTGTTTAGTTTTTTGCTCGTTTGCTGGTTTCATTTTGCCTTGTTTTAACCATACTGCTCTGCTGGTTTTGAGCTGCTTTGCTTCTGGTGTGTGGAAGAAACCTATTCCTTCCTGGCACCTGGGCAGGTGTCTTCTGTCTCTCACAATCCCTTGGGAGAGGCTAGGCATCTGAAGCAGCATGGGGTATGCTGCTGCCCTGTGCAGGGTGCATCAGGGCACGCATGTACTTTCTAAACAAATTATTTAGTTTTCCTGAGTTAAATTAAATTGCTTCTTGTATGATGCTGTTGCATGCCACATGTGAGAGTTCAGGCAGCTCCAGTACCCTGGCCTTTTCACCGTGTCTGCTCCTGCTCTCTCAAGTCTTAGTTTTTTTCTTGGAAAAGCTTTCGGCTAGAAGGGCTATCTGGCAACAGTGCTGCTGAATAAAATTGAAGTAATATTTTTCATTTTCAGAACTAATAGAAGAACATTTTAACATTCAGGATAAAGACAACTTATAAAATCTCTGTTTTTGTAGTAAACATTTTGTCAATCCAAACATGTTTTTCCCTTACTTAGTCCTAAGTAGTCAGCAAGTCCAAAACCATTCTTCTCCTTAACCGGACTACACATCTGATTGGAATCTTTCAATGGTTAAACTGACTGCTTAACAAAGCAATCTAGTCTGATGATATGAGCTTAAAAGAATAATTAATGCTCTTTTAAGTATTTATTTCACTTAGCTGCATATACCTGCTCACATTTTCTTTATATGTTTTTATTGGAAACTTAAAGTGCTTGGATGCTACGCGCAACACTTGTCCACTGCTACAGTAGCCCAATTTTCAATAATGTTTTGTCTATGCAGATTTTTTTCTTTGTTTTTCCTCTTTTTTTTTTGGAGAAAATCTAACTTGTTTTTCCTTTCCTTCTTCTCTATTCCCAGAATCCTTTAATGGGTCTCCTACTGGCAGCATAAATCTGGTAAGTGCTTTGCTGCATTTTTTTTCTCTCAGTAATAGAGAAAGTTTTATAATGTAGGTATAATGTAGAACCAACCTTGCTGTTCAAACCTCAAACAAATCAAACTCAGAACTTACATATCAGTAAATTTGGAAGATAAAACTCTCTTTTTTTCTACTTACCCATGTATTTCATGAAATACTTGCTTTTTGTCTGCAAGAAACTATGCATTCAGCTTTAATTTATTCAAAAAAAGCTCTCTTTTTTTTTTTAAATGGGCATGAATTTGAAGTTAGGTGGTGATAGGTAGAAAAAATAATTTGAAATCTCAAGTAATTAAATTCAAACAAGCTCTAATATTTGTCATTTAATCATATCTTTGTAGTTCTTCAAAAGTTATTTTTTGAAGTTATTTAAAGAGAAAAATCAGAAACATTTTGGGTATATTTCCCTTGCCCTTGTTTCTTAAAACTACATCAACTTGAGCCACAAGACAAACAAGGTTCAACTACAGCTCAGAGATTGTTCATAATTCTTGAACCTTTAGAAAGGTGTGAGATCCACATGCCATCTCCTGACATACCTCCTCACAAACAATTCCAATCCATTCCAGGAGGGTTCTCTGCCTCCTTAGGAGTGGCAGTGTGTCAGCTAGATCACCTTGCTCTGTCTGTGGAGGAATAAAATTTTCTTTGTAAAGGAATATACTCAACATAAAGGTAAATGTGCCCTTGTGGGCTGCTTTTTTTCTTTTTTTTTCTTCTTTTTTCTTTCTTACTGTTTATATAAGGAATATAAAGAAAAAGGTTGAATGTCCAACTGTTCAACTTGCACAAAATTCTTCTAGATTATGGAGAAGAAAAACTTAATTTATCCACATTTTTCAAAAAATTTATGTAAAGCAATGGTAGTATTTCACAAAAGGGCTTTTTAAAATGGACTATACTTTTAAAAATATATTAAAAAATGTTTCTTTTGAAAAATTCTGGCATATCAAAAGTGTTCTATAGGTTAGGATTTGTCTTTGCTATAACTTACTTGTTTAATTTTTATCTACTGCTTAATTTCATGTAGCCTTTTCAAACAGACAGGTATTTGCACAGGACACTTGAAAGTCTTATTTTTGTTCTGAAAAGTGTATGTCTAGAGTAGCGCATTTATTATTTTCTAGAGAGTAAAGGACATTTTAGCAGAAATGTACATTAAAGGTTTGTTTGTGCAGAGGAACCTTTACTTTCTGTAGTCTGTATTGTTTAGTTCTGTGCAGGGTTTTCTATGCTTTTACAGGTGTTTGAATATTGGCAGATTAGTTTTTCCTGGCTGAATTCCATGTCGAGAGTAACTGTCTGTACTAACAGTATAGCTCCCTTGTGTCACTTAGTTACATGAAGCAAAATAGACCACGGAAAAGGTTACTTCAGAGGTCAGCAAGTTTCTGTACTTTTAACGAAAGACAATATACTAAATAAGATGAGGTTGTGTGATCCTTTTGCATTGTAATTAACTTGTGTTTCAGGGAATATGGTTTCAGTGTTGGTGATATTAGGCGTTTTCAAATTAAAATATTTTGTTAGCTGTTCAAGTCTCAACTATTTAACTTACTGGTATTAGTAGTTTCTGTTCTCTCTTTTTCTCTTCTCCTCTCTTTNTGTTGCTCTATAGTATCTTGCTGCAATAGTTGAATGTTTGCTGAAGAATACCTATCTGCAGTTTATACCTTTATTTTAAGATTAATTGGAAGCCAAGCTTGAAACTACCTGAAAATTCATGTATGAATTTTTTTGTTGTTTCTTTCCTGTTCTCCTCTCTCTTTTCCTGTTCTCCTCTCTCTTTTCCTGTTCTCCTCTCTCTTTTCCTGTTCTCCTCTCTCTTTTCCTGTTCTCCTCTCTCTTTTCCTGTTCTCCTCTCTTTTTACAAAAAGTAAACTTTTTTTTTTACAAAAGTTTCGTAATTTCTACCTTTGATATGTCAATCTACTTCATTAAACTGGTAGGCTACCTTTTCTGGGGTGTAAACCCCTTGTGGAATAGATTCCTGAGTTCATCTCAATGGACCTGTAAAGGGAGCTTCATACATGGCCTGAGCAAGCAGAGCATTGAGCAAGCAGAAGAAGCTGGGCAGGAATTACATCTCCCAGACCTTGAAAGCAGCAGAAAGGGCCTGGTCCGAAGCTGCCAGCTGCATTTCCACCCTCCTTCTCACTGCATTTCGGGAGGAGCCGAGTGCTCAGCATGGCAGTAGGGACAGCAGGCAACAGCAACAGAAGTTCTGCAATAGTAGAAAGTCATTATTCTGTAGGCAGGAAAAGGGTTAGCGCAGTCAGTTGTTACATATCTTGTGTAATAACACCTCTTGCTGCTAGTAGCAAGATGGACTTCTTCCATTTTTTTTTTTTTTATTCTGGGAAATTTGTGTTGATAAGTCTACAAGATTAATCGCAGGCAAGAGATGGCTTATCTCAGTACACTTCAAAGCATAATTAATGAGTGCAGAGCTTGAGTGTCTTTGAGAATTTCTGGGTAAGATCCCCGAGGGAGTTGAGACCCCAAGAGCCCTGTCTTCTAAAGTACTTTCCATCTTTGACTCTTTTAAATCCAGTAATATAATAGTAGATCCATCTGCATCTGTAGACTTTTCCTGTTTTTGGCAAATGCAATTGTGTGGCCAAGTTTTTCACCCAGCAATTTTGCACAGCAAGATTATGCTAAATGTTAATAGTCAAAAGTACAGCTTTAATAAAAAGGTAATTTCAAAAAAGAGAGACCTATTAGGTGGTCCCAGATAATTAGTAAACGGGGCTTTAACATAGTTGAAAATCTATCTCTTCATCTGTTACCAGAGAAAACATTTCAGAGGAAAGTAGGTTTTTTGTTTGTGTAGTTTTGTTTTTATTTTGTTTACTTTCGCACACAGCAGACGTGTTACTCGGTTCTTGCTGCACCATAACTTATTTAATATTCTAAGTCACATGGAAGAAAATGGAATAATATAAAGACATAATCGAATGATCTAAATATTGTAACTCATCTGTATCTTCAAAGCTATATTATTTACATATTTCGTGCTCAGTATAAGACTAGATATTTCTGTGCTTTTGCACATAGAATTGGCACTGACACTGCTCACAACTGTGGGAAAATAAGGTGCCCTACCATTTGTGTAATAAAGTTTTAGGAGCAGACAGTAAGAATATGTATTTTAATCATTACAGTGCATGAAGCTGTTCTAATAGAGTTGGGACATGGGAGCTGAAAATGAACTAGATTAAAGAAAAAGCCTCTCTTGGTTGTGTGTACAACTGTATTGTCTTTTTTCCCCCCACCCTGCAGTCCTTAGATGACCTCTCAAATGTCCCTTCAGATGAGACAGTTCAGCTCCATGCATACATCTCAGATACTGGTAAGTGAATCTGCAACAATGACCGTTTGCTTCTTTGCTGCTTTATTTACCTATTAATTATTTATTTTTTTTATTAAAGGCCCATTAAATCTGAATTATTTCACTTTTTTTTTAAAATCTCATATAACATTTGAATTCATATTTCCCATTAAATCCTTGTAATGACAAACCTTACAGAACTGGTGCTACAGTTGCAAATTGCATTTCTGTACCTTGATGTAATTTATATTTTTTTCTATATATTTTACTTGTAGTTATTTTTCCAACTCTAATTCTTAGAAGTTTACTTTTCTTGCTATAAAATCTTCCCTTACCTTCTTGTGCTTCCTTACTGACTTTTCATTTTCACTTGAAGTAGTTACATTTGAAGTGGTGACTTTTTTTGATATTTTTTGAAAAAAATTGACTAGTTATAAGTTAATTTGAATAAGCTTATTTGAATGAGAACATATGATGAACTTTTTTGATATGATTTGCAAATAGCAAATCCAAATTAGCAAATATCCACAGGGATAACTAAATTGTGAACAGGTCTTTGGATCCATGTCTTTTGGAGCTAACTATGCAACGGACTTATGAAATGATGTGTTCATATAGCAAACATTTAATGAGCAAGAATTCAACTGCTAAACATTTTAACTTTGCTATTTTAGTGCAATAGTCTCTGTGTAATCAAGTCTCAACCCTCTTGTATCTAAATTTGCTATTCAGAGAACTTGAAAAAAAAAACACATTTAAAGACAGGATTAATATGATGCTTATTCTCTGAATTAAATTTAGGAGTCATTTTGATCTTTCTAATCAAAAAGATAAACTTAAAGGAATACCAATAATGTATAATTTATTATTTTCATGGCAGCACATAGTGATAACTGTCAGTTTGATTCTGACTATCTGTGATACTCCGGCTGAATGAACGGTTACTTGAAGGCTTAAACTGCGAGATAGGATTAAATTGGGCATCTCCCCTTTGCCTTCAGCTCATGCTTAAATGAGAAGTAAAAGTTCCTGCCTCGCCAGCGCTGCTGACAGGCTCGCCTCTTGTGCAGGTCCCTTTCCCCTGCCTGTCTGCATGTTGTAACGGGCTGCCTTGTGTGCTGCTGGGGGAGCACAGCAGCCCTGCTCTGCCGCCCGAGAGGATTCGCTCTGGTTTGTTCTGCAAAATAAGCGCTGCTTGCGAGGTAGCCCGTTAGGGGCTGTCGCTGTGTTTCTGATAGTGCCGCTCGTGCCCAGCGGTGTCCCTGAGGGGCAGTTCGGCGGCAGAGGCAGCCAGGCCGGGGGCTCCATGTGCGCCTGGAGGCCGGGCTGCTCCTGACGCTCCCACGTCCGGCTCTCTGGGCGGTCTGTTGGCAGCAGCCCGGTGTCTGCTCCTTTCTCCTGGGCTCCAGCGTCCCGCACCCCGCACCTGGAGGGTGGAAGCCAGAAGAGCGAGAGGCGATGCGCCCCTACTCATGTGCACGCTGCTAGCCGATACTTCTCATGTTGTCAGCAATTACCCTTCCCCTAAAGGTGCTCACTGACTGCCTATTCAGTCCTCTACTTCAGAGAAGTCGAGATTGGAAGCACAACAGAGGTTAGAGCTGATGTTTTCTTAAGAAAACAGCATTTCAAAGAGTGCTGGTGCAGTGAGGAGTTCACAGAACGTTATGAAAAAGGGTTTTTAGCTTTCTAGTAAAATACTGTGTTACCTAGTGGTGGTTCCATACTTTAGAGTGCACAGTGTTGCCAGTTTAAATGTGTAGGCACAATTTAAACTTAATACAAAGTTACAGGCTATACTGCAGCATAAATGGAATTTTTTGAAAAACAAATTATATGCTGGGAATGAGAGGAAAGTGCAAGAGAAAATTAAAATGTGCAATGGAGAACAAAGGTACTTGTATTTATTCAAGATAGTTATCTCTTGTTTTTGAATCTGTAAGTAGACTTTTCCCCCTAAGTGTGGGTGCATGCGTACCTGTGTCTCTCTCTGCGTGTATATATAAGTATATATACATATATAGTTTCTGTTGACTTGCAGAAACAGCAGCAGGCCTATTTTTATGTTATTGTTGATAACAAAGTACTGACGTTACTAACAAAATAGAAGGCCTATCATGTTGAAATGGTTTCAATTCTTTGTGGTTTGTACAGCAGTGAAACTTGTCTGACTTCTAGGCTGGCTAATCATTATAGATTAAACTTAAGTTTCTGTACTAAGTTTCTGGCGGGTACCACTTATAAAGCTCACTGGATGAAGGGATAACTTACTGCTCCTCTTACATGTCCATTTTTGTCTTGAGTCTGTCATTTCAGGCATTTCTTCACTTCACGTTTGTGTCCTCTCGTCTTCCTTTCTTCTATTTTGTTCCCTTTTTGTTTTTAAACTACTAGTCTATGCTGACTGTGACCCATATGCTGTGGCAGGCGTGTGTAATGACCACGGCAAGACGTACGCGCTGTACGCGATCACCGTCCACCGGCGCAGCCAGAGCAGCGAGGAGACGTGGAAGACGTACAGGCGCTACAGCGACTTCCATGACTTCCACATGAGGATCACTGAACAGGTGATTCATCACGCAGGAACTTACTAAGCTTTCTGTGCAAGCTACTTTTTCTTGTGCCTTGCCAGCACACAGAACTGGCTTTCTCAAAATGAATTGAGATGCAGTTATAGTACGACATTATTTTGCATTAAATTGGATTTGTTCCACTATTTATGTCACATGTTATTTGTACCAAGCAGTTTACAGGTACATCTCTGTGCAGTTACTAACTGATGCTTATATAATTCCTTCAGTAAACATAAGTGAAACTTGAAAATTTTCATTTGTTTATTTTCCTTTAGCTTAACATGTTGTTAAAAATGTTCTGATGGAAGTGCTGCTGGTCCGGAACAGTGGCATAGTTCATTTGTGGCATTTATCACAGGGATTAAGAAATAAAAACTAAGCTTGGGAAATAGGCGTTTAGTTTTAAGGATCGGAGCAGCCTTAGAAGGGGCAGCTGTTAGCAGTTCTGTGTACTGCTAGACAATCTGTCTTTTATTGCTCTCCTTGTATTCTCAGACTCCTAACCCCCATAAAATAAAAGAAGGAAAAATAGAGAGACTAGTAATTCACCAGCTGGTACAAAGTAGAACCTGCTGACATGAATAAGTGTCAGTAATGCATTACTTTTAAAAGAAAAGAGTAAAATGTTTTTAAACCAAGTCTTTATAGATTGGCTACATAAACCTTTTAAGTAGTCAGAAGCACTGGATTATAGCCCTATACTCTGTTGTTAATAGAGGGTCTTAGAGAACAAATTCTGTGCAGGTACATTAGCCTGTAAAGTCAAAATGATAGTAAAAGGGGAAAGAACATTATTAATGGAATATTTATTTTAATTATAATTTAAATTTAATTATAATTATTTTAATTATAAAGAAAATTTGAAGAATCCCTGACCTGTTGAAAGAGGTGTGAGACTCCTGATCTTGTGAGTTAATATTATGCTAATATGGGACACTCATTTAAAACTGATTACTACTACCTGACTGAAAAAAGGGGTGGCAGCAGCATTTCAAAATAGGAAAGCTTGGATTTTCTTTATTGCTAAATCCAGTTTCCTTGAATTTAATTTACAGAGGAAAAGAAACCCCAAATAGCATTCTAGAACATTCAGATATAGAAGTATAAAAATTATTTTAGCACGTTTTAGTATCTCAGAAATTCCAAAACTTTGGTTTTCACAGTAAAATAGATGTTCATAGTAAGTTTTCATGTAAAGGAACACTGAATGGCTCTCTTCTTTTTGAATACATTTCCAAGCTGTTTTCTAATTTGACTTCTTAAAGATTTGAGATCTTTTTACTTAAATTTAACAGGAAGAGCAAGGATTATATTGTTCACACTTCATCAAGAAAATAGGATGTAGACCAAAGCAGAATTGAAGTTACTTGTGCATATTATCCATAAAGACTTCTTTCTTTAAAGTATTCTACAAGTTCATGTTTGTTTGTTTATTATTTTATTTTATTTTATTTTATTTTATTTTATTTTATTTTATTTTATTTTATTTTATTTTATTTTATGTAGTTAGTGATTTAATAAATATAATTTGAAGCTGATACCATATTTAAAATGGAGACTGTTCTGTGCATGCATTGCTTCTAGTTGGATAAAAATATTCCAATAAAACCTAGATTCTCTCTTCAACTCTTTTCCTGCATCAGATACATCCAAGGGAAATGGGATTGATAAAGCTGGAAAGTTATCCTCTGTCTCCTCCTGCAGGCCATAAACTGTATACAGATGGTATGGCCTTACAAAGTTTAATGTCATCACTCAAATAAATCAATCAATCATTTAATGCAATTTAAATATAATTTTGTAGTCTCGTATAGGGAGTATACCACCTTTTCCAAGTTGATTCTTTAAACCCAGCTACTGTAACTTTTATCTCCTAAAGATTCTTACTGAGAAGTCTGAATTTGGTACTTGAATATCATCCTGATACTTTTTGTTCTTGTCACTTTTATTTCTGTGGGCTGTAGCATAGAGATTATGTCCTCCTTCAAAGTGTTAGGGTCTTGTCTTTCTCCTCTGCTTCACTGGTACAGTAGGACATCCTTCAGCAGTGCCAATCGTTGTCATTACCTGAAGCAAAGGCACAGATGATGGCATCTGAAACATGGTGTGATGCCCTGTGAGTGAATCCACTCCATCTACCTGCTCGAAGAACAAAACTTGAGCGTTTGAACAGTTCCTTCATCAGTAGGCTTGCTCAGGAGAGGATGTTTTAGTCTTGCATCTTCTCTTGGATGTATAGTCATATCCCTACTAACTTCTGCCTGAATATCAGTGATAAATCTTGAATCTAAATCTTTCTGAGCAGGTGTGATGGCATATGAATAATTTGCACAGAACTGGCCTAAAATTAAATATGTATTTCAAAATAATGTTCTATCATCACTGGAACTCAATAGCATGTATATGTTCCTGAATTAAATTTTCCTCTTGACAGTCTTCTGGGTGTGTTTGTTCTTGACTACTTACCTTTCATGTGGGACTCCAGGGACTATGCGATGTAGGATAGATGGAGAAATTATTTGTCAGGTGCTATATAACAAAGGAGATCAGATGATTATCATGGTTCCTCTCATTCCTGAAGTTACATGGTGGTATAAAACTATTTTAAAAACAGAACAGAAAAGTATTCCCTTTTTTTCCCCTCCCTAGTTTGAAAATCTTGCAAATATACTGAAACTTCCTGGCAAAAAGACATTTAACAATATGGACAGAGAGTTCTTGGAAAAAAGGAAGAAAGATCTAAATGCATATTTGCAGGTAAGCTTTTGTGTTTCAAAGAAGATTTTCTATATTTTTTTTTCTTGAAGTATGAGACTACCTAGCGGTTCTTACTTTATTCCAGAAAGGCTCTTGTAGGTTTCCCAGCTAAATCTAAATACCAAATGTATCTTGGGTAATGGCAGTAAATAGGAGTGACATAGATCACAAGTAGTTCCTGAAGTCGTTACAAGATGATGTAGGTGCTCAATTTTGAGATAATGACATCCAAGGAAACTTACAAAACAGAAGTCATTCATCCAAATAAGTTTAGAAGAGATATGTGTTTACACTGTAGGAGGTGTAAACTTGATATTAGCTAAAAAGTTTGCCTCCTCTTTGTTGTTTTGGTTTCTTTCCTGTCTTGACTCCCCCGAGTTGGTGAGGTTCAGGCTGTGCTGACTTTTGAGCCCGGTCTGCTGACTCTCAAATCTTTGGTTACCTTCTCTTGTGCTGTAACGGAACAGTTGGCACAACACCCAGCCTGAGCTGTGTGAAACCACTGCATAACTTCCCTGTTCAGGTTGAGCCTCTGTCTGCCAAACCCTCATGAATTCTGTTGTTTCTTTTCATAGTAATTTCCCAGGCATTTAGTACTCAATTGCACTGACTTGATGGACACATAAACACACTATACAGCTACTGTCCTAAGAATTTTATTCAGAAATAATGAAACTGAATAAACTAAACTGTGGATTCTAGCAGCATTTTATGGCATATATTAACATTTAATTAACTTTAAACATGTGTTGTGAGATAAGTAGATAAGTGCTTTTTTATAGCAATGTATGAATATATTTTAGTTAATGCTGGTTTGTGCTAAGAGGTTTAGAAACTGTTTAGAAGTTTGAGTGGTCATAAAGATGTGTATTTTTCTGTGAGAGGCTATAATTAACATATTCGCTAAAATTGCAGGTAACAATGAAGCAAGTTGTCTACACCCTTGGAATAGTGTAATGCCTTAATAACATTTTGAGAATGAATGAGAAGGTGTCTCAGTGTCTTTTCTATAGATAGATGAACTCTTGAGTGTGCCTGAGAAACTCCAGATAAAGTAAATGATATGGTCTGCTTCATTATTTATTAAAAAGTCACTTAAATCTTCCTTTATTTAGCTGTTGTTAAATCCTGAAATGATGAAAGCTTCTCCAGCTTTAGCCCATTATGTTTATGATTTCCTGGAAAATAAAGCCTACAGCAAAGGGAAAGGAGACTTTGCACGGAAGGTAAGAATGCATGCATCTTCTATGAAACTTGAGTGGAGCTTTTACTAGTGGCATGATTGCATTAAGTATAGTGGTTGTGAAATTATATTAAACAGCTATGTGACATTTTACAAAACAACTTGCAAGTGAATTGCTTTACTGTTGTATTTGGGAGTGACCAAATATCTCAGGAAATGAGAAAAAATAGAACCAAGAATATTGCCATTTTTATAGCAGGTATGTTTATTTGTGTGACAAGGAAATAAAACTTTCAAAACAGACAGTGTATAAATCACTAAGCCTAAAAAGCATGTACATTGCAAATTACTTTGTCAAAAACATTTGTGATTTTTTTTTTTGTAGTCTCATTTCTTGCAATTTCTTTTCAATTCCTTACTCTATATTTGCTGCTATTACCATGCTCTCCGCTCTTCAGCCCAACAGATGAAATGCATTTCCCTTCAAAAGCTGCTGTTATTTTGGCATCATAAATATTTAGAGGCATTGGTCAAATACAGAGATCTGAGCTGTGCATCCTGTCTGTTATGCACCAAACTTTCTTAAAACAAGTAATTGTTTCTTCAGTTGAGCAGTCCTGTGTGGGCAGCTGCTTTGCAAATATTGTAGATCTTCACAATTATTCCCAACCTCTAGTGATTTTTTTTTTTTTTTTTTTTTTTAATGTAGTAAGCGCAACTCCACACTTGCTTCAGATTGGTCTAGTTGTGTTTCTTAAACATTGAACACTAAAACAGAGTGAAAAAAACACTTTTAGGTTTATCAAAGTTAATATAGTGACTGCATAAGATTTGCATTTCAACTTTCACACTTATCTTTGTAGCAACATTACATTAGGGTATGTCCCTCTGGACTGCATCACTGAAAATATTGAAATAGTGAAATACTGGGAAAAGAAAAGCAACACTTTAGGGAAAACCTTTTTGTTTGTTTGCTTGTTTTCTGCATGGTGATTTTCGTGATAGTGAAACATAGAATTGCTGTGTAAAAGAAGTATTTTTCAAAGGAGAAAAGTTGAAAGCAAGAAGAGAAGCTCATCTGGAAGAAGTAGACTTGGAAAGGAGAAAGTCCATTAAATGGACCCGGAAAGGAGAAAGAATACAAGCTAATGAAAGCCAAGGGACTGAAAATTGAAAGAATCAGGGAAAAGATCTGTTGAAAGATATCTATAGTTACAGTAGGGATTTAGGGAAAGAGAAATATAAGTGAAACTGAAATTTTTCTCTGCATTCTGTAATGAACTTATGCAATTAAGTGTTGTTCTTTGTATTTATTATCCATCAGAATAGTGTGGTACTTCTCACAGTATGTTAATGTACTAGTGTCCTCATAGATTATACAATTCTGGTTAAACATCTTCCCCTTCAGATGGACACATTTGTAAACCCACTGCGTAATTCTATGAGAAATGTGTCAAATGCAGTCAAGTCTCTCCCTGACAGCCTGGCAGAGGGAATGACTAAAATGTCAGACAACATGGGTAAAATGTCAGAAAGATTGGGACAAGACATAAAGCAATCATTTTTCAAGGTAAGAAAATACTCCCTGCATACTAGTGAATTGCTAGGAGGCTAGCTCTGACCACATTTAAACTTACTGTGTACTGTAACGAAGGGTCAAGGCTCTACCAGTGAGGTCAAGTTCATAGATAGCAAAGCAATCTGTTTTAAGCAGTTATCATACTACAAATTTGGAGGTCTCTTTGCTATAAAGTAACATACTAAAAGATGGAGCCTGAATCTTGAAACTCAGAATTAGGAGATAACATCCTCTCTGCTTATTCCATGCTGAATTCTGTTTTTTAACACAATTTTCATTCTGCGTCTCCTGCCATCTACTGCTGCTATATTTTCTCATCTGATATAATCTTAAAATATTAAAATATAACCCATTAAAAAAATGAAAAGTGACAGCAATGCATGCTACCTAGAAGTTCTATGAAAGTAGCAGGGTTCGTAACACCTCCTTTTACTGGCCTTTCCCTTGTCCTCTTCCTTCTGTATGCAACTAGGAGCATATACTCCTCTGGTCAGGAATTGCCACATGTCATATTAGCAGAACAGTTTATCCAGTAGATGCAGAACAGTAACAGAGATGAGTTAACCCTTAAACCATAATGGGTTTAGAAGAATGAATAGGGGCTTGTCTCTGGAAAGCATAATTATTTCTGGAAGAAAATGATTTGAGTCTGGACTTTCTCATTGCTGGTAGTTTCTCTGTTGGCTAACAAAGTATTTACAGTTATCCTCACTGACAAGTGCATAACTGGGCAGGAGTTAAGTTCAGGAAGAATTATCAGTCCCATATGGATTTGTAGATATTTTCCAATTGAGGTACTAATCACTTCAGAAAATGAAAGATAAAACCATCAAATTTTCTTCCAAGTTTGGTAGAGTGCTTTATTTTTTTTGGCTGAAATACTCATGTGGATTGTTCTAAGGGTGTTTGTAACTTTGCTACAGGAGAATATTTATAGACTTGATTCTTGGAAGATAAAACGAGTACTGTGTATTTATCTCTTGTAGCCTTTGACTCTTGACTGCCTTTTGACTAAATGCTTAGTTTAGGCTTTCATAATGCAATTGGTTGTGAAAATTGATCTGATTTACTGGTGTTCTACAGTGTTTTTTTTCCATTATGAACGTTATTTTTTTCATTATAGGTGCCTCCTCTGATCCAGAAAACCTATTCAGATCCTGAACATTGCCGTGTTGCGGCACCAATTGATGACAATGTGAGTCCAACTCATGCTCTTTTAAGAATGACTCCTCCACAATTAAATTAGTGGATTGCTTATTCTGGGTTTAGATCTTTATATATTGGTTTTTGCTCATATAATGGACACTTAAGAAATTCAGTGACGTTTGTAGGAAATCAACATATTTTTCTCTGAAACTTAGCATCCCTTCTAGTCCTGAAACAGTCTGCAAAATAATGCTGTGCGTGTTCCACTGCTTCTGTGGGAAGTCCCCCCACTTTCTTCCTAC
This sequence comes from Crypturellus undulatus, assembly GCA_013389825.1. NCBI lineage: Eukaryota > Metazoa > Chordata > Aves > Tinamiformes > Tinamidae > Crypturellus > Crypturellus undulatus. The sequence goes on from VWPW01028690.1 coordinate 73,413, forward strand.
TGATGTCAGTTCAAAGATAGCGTGGGGCACAAATGTCAGCAGCACTTTAGTAAATCTTACTTTTGAGATAACATTTTAAGGAACATTTATGTAATGAGTCAGTAGTAGTTTGATGTGTTTTTTATAGGAAAAAATAAAACAAGTTTGTGATATGTTTCTAAATAATAAACTTAATTGTATAGATGCCTAAAATGCATAAATGAGTGGTGTTAAAACCTGAAAGTGGAGTTTAAGCTCTTGATGTTCTCATAAGCTATGGTATTTTGCCGTTGGTTTGACTGAAACATTGATCAAATATGTGAACAGAACTGAAAAAAACCTTTTATCTTTAACTAGGGCAGAAAGGCCATAAGATTACCAGTGATTATATGCAGTTTGCTATGGTCATAAATCTGCACCTGTTCTGCACTTCACTTTTCTTTTGGTCACATCAAAGCATTCCAGTTTGTCTTCCTGTGCATAACTGCTATGACAGACTGGTGAATGTCTTTTTGTTTGAATAATGGAGAACGTGGGTTCCACTGTGTTTTTTTGTGTGTTGTGTAGTACAGATGTGTATCTTCAAAATTTTGAAACTTCTTGTTCTTCACAGCAAAACAAAGCAGTACAAGTTAATTACATGAACAGCTTTTTTCATAAATGTTTCACTGATCTTTTGCAAAATAAATAGAGGCCAGAATTCTTTATTGTCACTTTTTAAGCATCAGAGTAATGTTGAAATTTGTCTCTCAGAAACACTTGAACATAATATTTAGAAACATTTCAACCGTGAACTGCTTTTTAAGGTATATTGTTGACACCTTGGAGTCACTAAATCAGGCAAAAATACGCGAGTATGTTGAACAGAATTTTGTTTATTGTTTCTTAACCTTAGGTAAATAATACTACATAGGTAATGTATGACCCTATTAAATCTCCTGTGGAATTATGAATCCACTGTCTGTGTTTCAGTTGTACCAAGAAAATAGTTTATGGGGCCAGAGCTGACACTTTAAATACATGTACAAATTAACTCTAAAGATGGTTTATTCATGTAGTCTGTCCAAAAAAACTCTTTGCAACTGTGAGTTCTTGCTACTTTTTCCATGGTAACATTTAACAATATATAGTGCAAATGTGAATGAAGTAAGCAATGTTGTGTTAGTTGTTGAAACAACTTTCGCAGGTATAGCCATAGGAGATTTAAAATACTAAACACCGAAGTTTATGCTTAGAATCTAAAAATCTCAGTCCAAAAGCAGAGAGGTGTACTCAGGTATAAAAAAAAGTCTTAATGAATTTTTCTGATGATTTTTTATAGTTTATTTTGGTCATCTATGAATATTTAGTAGTGAATGTAAAATCTGGATAAAAATATAGAATGTCTATGTTGTATTTCAGATAGATAAACTCTCATCTTGTGTGCAATCCAACTATAAAAAGACTGACTGGTATAAGCTTGTAGTTTTGCAAATAAACATGTGCGTGCCATAACGTGGATAAGCAAATGCTGTTGATTCTATGACAGAAAAAGTTAATAGTATCAAGCATGAAAGTCTGATACTGTTGTACTAAAACATCGAGTAAACTCTTCCTCATATTTTTGTCTTTTTAAAATAATATGAAGTTACCTATAAGTGTATACTATTTATCTTTATTTTTTTTTTCACATTGTTACATGTTTTAGGATTTGTATTAAAGTTGCCTTTTTGTAAACCAAGAATCCATATAAATACTTTTATTATATTAGGTTATTATAGATTAGGGAATAGATTATTTTTCCTCAGCTTTGGTGAAGTAACTTAAAGCTTCTTTTTCAGTGTCACTTTAAAATTTGATGGATTTAGGCCTAGTTTATCTGCTCTTAGTCATGTTTTATGGAAGATTTCATACAATAGTAAACACCTAGAGCAAAATGTTTATGTCACTGCAAATACTCTTCTGCATATATTTAAGTATTCAAACTGCAAAGTAGCTGCTAGAAGCATACTAGAAACTGAACTAAAAGTTTATGGATTATATTTTTGTTCACTTGATCAGGTGGATGACAATATTCCTCTCAGAGTAATGCTGCTCCTTATGGATGAAGTCTTCGATTTAAAGGAAAGAAATCAGTGGTTAAGAAGAAATATTAAAAATCTCCTTCAGCAACTTATTAGGGCAACGTATGGTGACACAATTAATAGGTATGATTTTTCTTACCAAATTTTTTTTGGTATTAAATTACACTGTTGTAGCTCTGTATGGTTCCCCCTTACACAGGATCCATAATCCAAATAGAAATGTGGAAAATAGTCTTAACCCTGTAAAATACTGCCGAAACACTAATTCCTGTAGTACTTGTATGCTAGAAGATTTCTGCAGGACCGTTCACGTGTTTACAGGAATTCACGTTTCTGTGAAAACAAATAAATACTGTTGTCCTATCTGTGATTTTTGCCCTATATTTAGGGCATAACCCTTTTTGCTGTAAAATTGTTTTTACTTCCTTCACTATTTCTGGTTACATCTCTTTGGTGCCCAAAGAGGCATTAAAACTATCGAATGACCTGTGCTATATTTACATTTAATTTCTATGCTATGTTTTCATTATCAGACTTTTGGATATGGAAGGAGGAAAGGGAAAACACTGTTATGATGATCATTCTGGTCCTTCACTATTATAACTCTCCATAAATCAACACAGGTCCATTTTACAAACATACATGGTGCAAGTAATACTAAATAAGTCTTTAATAAATAAGTCTTGAGTAGGAATTCATAATCTCCATTTTTTTTCTTCTAATCATTTGTTTCTGAAATGAAAAATAAAGAAAAATACTCTAGAAACATGACACTAGATTCTCAGTTTGGTTTAGTGCAGCGAGTCAAAGGCCGTTATTTTCTGTGAGATGGACCATAGCTTCCCAACACTTCCTTCAAGAAGTTCCTCACTGTAGCATTAATGTTTCCCCTTCATCAGGATATTTGTCAGTTCTTGTGGTACGAGTGGTGATGCAGCCATAGTAGAGCAGCAGCACCGGCTGTTCCACGTGCAGCCCTTCCTAGAGGCTAGATGACAAGTGGCAAGCAGCTACCTGGTGCTTCTGAAAATTTGCCACCCTATTCAGTGACTTTCCGATCATTTCTTGCTGTATTTAGATTGTAGTAATACTAGCTGAGGCCTTCTCATGGCAGCACCTTGAGTGCAGGACTATTTTTCTTCCAAACCTGCTGCTATTTCCGCTGTCCCCAGCTGCTTCTGGTTCGGTTGCTTTAGCTGCTGTAGCAGTCTGCCCTTGTGTAGCAGATCCTTAAGGTTTAATGTCATTGAGCAGCAAAATCTCTTCTCCTGTTTCTTGAAAGCTAAATTCAGAATACGTTAGGAAAAAGGTCCTGAGGTTATGGTGGTTTGCAGATGCTTGTGGGTTGTTTTGGTTTTTGGTTTCGTTTAGTTTTCCCATAAACCTGTTTGTTTTAGATACTGACCCATGTGTATTTTTTGATGAATGGAGATCGAGGTTCATGGTCAGTCCATATCTATGCTCAAGACTGTGAGGTAGTTACTTACATGACTACAGTAATTCAGCTTTTTAGGTAAGTTCTGTGCTACCCAGTGCAGAAGCAAAACTTTTGAATGTGTGGAGGAAAGCAAAGAAAACTTTACAGTGCAGGTGTGAGATACAGCTCTTGTTTCCAACCTGCTTAGGAGTCTTACATTTACTCAAGTAGCAAATGTAAGGCTTAGAAGACTTAAAAGAAAGGATACCACTGAACTTATTTTTTTCTTGAGACCCAATCTTATTGTTTGCTTTCCTGGTGTACAGTTTTATAGAATTTATTTGAAAAGCTGAAATGTTACTTTGCCCTATTTTTTTTTTTAAACAATAAAATGAGAGTCACTGCTGACCTGTTTTGATTTTCAGAAAAATAGTTGATCATGTGGACTGGATGACATCTCCTGAGCAAGTGGCAGATGCAGTGAAACGCTTCAGGTATATTTTTGATAGATCCTAAATGTGGTGTCTAGCGGCTGTTTTTATGCAATGACATTATTGTTACTGATCAGAATTCCAGTGAGGACCAGACCATGTTTTTTAAATGTCTTTAGACATTTAAAAAGAAAAGAAAAATAATTGCTTGTAGCTTTCTCTTCTTATTAAAAACTTTGTTGTGTTTTTTTTAGCTAGTCCTGAAGTGTTGCAATACTGTTATACTGAATTTCATCATATTAGTGGATGATATGACTTGTTTGCAAAAAACCACGTGCATTCCTTGTGCTAGAAGGCAAACCATCGTTACTACTATAAAACCTAGCTCTAAGTTAAAACGTATTGCCTGCGTGGGCAATATATCAACTGAACTCTTTTAGGAAAGGCAATGACATAACCAGCGGATTTCCCTAATCATGGGGTCTTCACCACTTTCAAACACAGTCTTATTGGCTTCTATAGGATTTATAGAGCAAGAACATTTAATTATTTATTTTAAAGGGGTGGAATGTAAGGGTCATACTTCAGTGGACATTCAGTCATTCTTTAATAAAAAATTGTGTCCATCTTACTCAGAAGAATAATGTCACTTGCTAAAGTGAAATAGCTTTTCATCTCCTTCAGACCAAGGTATGCTTTTTAGCGAGCCTGTGTACTCCACTGAAAATACTTAATTCAGTTTAGATTGTTTACAGATAATATAACTTTCATTAATATGGCTTGCTAATGGAGTAATTAGTATACTTAAGCCAACAGTCTCTCAGTGGCAACAGAGACAGGTTTAAAAATGCATATTTTTTTGTAACAAAAATGTAGTGTTTTGGGTGGTTTTAGAAGCAGATTGGTTTGTAACAAACTTCCTTAAAATTTTCTTTCATTTGATTCTTGTACTTAAAATGCGGGGAAAAAGTAACCACAAATATTTTACTATTTGCTTATGATTTTCTTTTCCTTTTTTTCTCCTCTAATATTAGGTATTAGATTGTGTGTAGGTTACTTTCTAATATTATTCTTTGAAATAGCTTTGAGGGATTAGAGAGAGCCTTTCAAGAATTCCTCATAAAATTTTAACGTATTTTGACAGATTTGCTTTTATTACAGAGATGCTTTTTGGCCCAATGGCATTTTAGCAGAGGCTGCTCCACGGAGAGACAAAGCTATCAGAATGCGAACAAGAGTAGCAGGGAAAACCAAGTTACTGGAGTTAATGCCAGGTAAGTGGGCTTGGAATTGAAGCCAAATAACCCTTACCATCTGTTGTGGCTGGAACTAACATCAGTATTCTTGAATATTGAAATATTGATAGGAAATGTTGACTTACGAACTACATTTAAATTAAAAGATTTTTAATCATTAAAGCACTGAAGATTTTTGTGTATACTCTGATATTGCAACTCCAGTATTCTTAGAACCAACTCTGTATTTAGTTTCACTTGACAATTTAAGTTTTGTATATGAAATGCATATATTCCAGCATGGGATGATTTCACTATAAAATTTCACATATATAGCACAAAAGTGAAGAAAGTTTCAGAGATTCTTCCTACTGAAGAGAATTTTTACTTTAATTGTGCTGTGTACTATAGGGGCAGTATCACTTTGAATTCTAAATTGCATAATTAAAAAGAAAAAAACTGAGCAAATTACTTGGAAGATTTAAAATTCAATTTAAGTTTATTGTCACCCAGAGGTAGAAGTTTAATTTAACTTCTGTGCAATTATCATTTTTGTAGATGAACTGAAACACATCATAGGTGCCGAGACAACGCGAAAAGGCATTCTTCGTGTCTTTGAAATGTTCCAGCACAGTCAGCTCAATAAGAGAATGGTGTATGTGTTTCTGGAGAGATTCCTAGAAACCTTATTTCCACAAAACAAGTTTCATGAGCTCTTCAACAAACTGCATTCACGGTCCAAGCAGATGCAGAGGTATAAGCAGAGACTATATTATACTCAAGCGCCTTCCTTGCAGAAAAGGTGACACTCCAAACCTATAAAGCTGGTGTATGTTTGTCCAGGACTGATTATTTGGGCAGATGCTCTGGGGCTTCAAACTCACATGCTGTTACTTCTGCACCAGTCTCTTAGTGTCACATATTAGATTATTAATGCATCTGTAAGACCTGTGGATCTTCTCATCTTCACCTGCAATTCAACCACTACCACAAGGGTTCGTGTGTCTTAAATGATTTGGTGCATCGACATGCAAGATTGAGAAGAGTACTGGTCCATTACGTAAGAATGTTAATTCCTTCTGCTCCTGAGTCGATATTTTGCCAGCTATGAAAAGTGCCAGACTGTTTGAGCAAAGCACAACTGCAGTGACCTAATGGAGGCAAAGGATGTTTTGGCACTGGGAGATGTGTGCAATGTGTGAGGATCAGGTGGAATTGTTCTACATTATGCCTGTTGAGGCTCTGTGTTGACATTCCTGTAAAGGCTGAGCTAGCAGGAAAAACAGTCTCTGGAACAGCTGATTCAGGGGGAAAGGGAGGGATAGGATACCCCCACGACAAAAGTACATCATTAAAGAAAGGTTGAGATAATGTGGCTTTTCTATCACATTAACTTCACCTTTTTTGTGTTTTGAAAAATAGCATTAGATCTTTTGTGGATTATAGTAATGAAAAGCAGAGATGCAGTAAAAAGGAGACCTTTATTTTGATTATTTTGTAGCTTTAAGGGCCATATTCTGCTCTTATATCACCTGATAATACATTTTGCATGTAACTTCAGTGGAGAAGGGGCATCATAGTCACGTTCAGTTTGATTATTGCAGAAGGAAGGGGGAACCTGTTTCAAAAGAGATATGCTGGAAGATGAGGAAATTGCACTAAGAAACAGTCTATACACAACTTCCCTCTAAAATCTGAAAATCTTTTGGGTGTAGAAGACTGTCTTGCTTAATTTAAAGATTCCTTACCTTTTAGTGTCTAAGCCTCATATGGAAAATGTTAGAATTAGTTGGTTCCTCACAGATACAAGATTTCATTAGTTATATGCAAACATTTGGAAATTTCTGAACGTATCTCATTGTATATATGAAAATAAAAAGGAGATAAAACTACAATATTTTTTTAAATAATCTTTTTTATTTTTTGCATAGTGTAAAATTTTAATAAAATTTTGACATCAAAGCCCCACATCTATCTGTTTAGTTTCATCACAGAACTTATGTGCAATTAAGAATAATGATGTGAAACTAAATAATCCTATTTTGCCACAGTACATCTCAGTTTGTATTTTCTTTTTCGTACTCCCCTATTGTTTCTGAGTACCACTATCCAAGAGAATAGAAAGTAATCTTGGAGAGTCCTTTTTTTGTTGTTGTTTTCTGAATGCTAAACATTATGTAAAATTTAACTATTGATCAAGGATCCTTATAGTAAATTTTGTCTGAGTGGGAACAAATGAGTCTTTATGTGATGGAGAAACGTAGGCCTTTTACTTTATGTAAGTGTCCAAGAGGAGAAGACAGAAGACCCTCAAATTGGGACCTGGTTAAATTGACTGAATCCTATGTATAGATCATTTTTTCTCGTGGACTCTATTCATGCAATGTAACCTCTTACCGTACTACTTAATGATGATCATATTGTATTGTTAACATTCTCATACAGTATGCATGGGCTCAAGTGCACTTGTTTTTTTCTTTATCACAGAACTAAAGACTGTAAATTAAATCCCTGCCTTTTATGATTTCCAGGAAGACAAGTTGGTGATGTGTAAGACTCTCACTCCCTTCCTCTCTGCAGGTTCTGTAGAAGTGTGAAGATTAAGTGCTGTTGAAATTAACACATTTCTTGAGTTCCTGTGTAAAATAATCAACATAGCCAGTTCCTGTTGTTTACATGCCTGTATCTTCCTCTAATGTCAGGGTGCTGTAGCATACTTGACATGTGACTGATAGAAGATCATTCAGCAGCTGTTGTTGGTGATATAGTAAATATATCATTGATCCTACCAAATCTTATTTATGTCTTTTAAATCACACAGTTTGTAATGCAGTATGAAAATGGAAAGTTAAAATATAGTTTTGTCAAATCTGTGGAGCCTCTTATGTATCTATAGGTACCATGATAAATTTCAAGAGAATATTCGTCATGTGCAGATTTGGTATTTTTTTTTTTTAAGATTACCTGGTACATTTCTGTACAAAAATAAAAATAATATCTCTAGGAATGTGAACTGAACATAATTCACCATGTTTATCAAAGTAATTTTACTTCATGAATTGCATATGTATGCTTACACACACATGTATGTAAATGTGTGTATGTATATATATGTATTGAAGCTCTGTATTTCAGTACAGAATGCAGCTTCCTAATTCATTGGTGCCTGCTGGCAAGAATCATCAGAAACTAATACTTTAAAAAAAAAAAAAAAAAAAAACCTTCGTATGCGTCTTTATTTAAATGATTGACATGTTGCCCATTCAAAATATCTACCCTGTCAATCCATGCAGTCCATCATCCTGTAAAGTCTACAAAACTGAATGTTAATATACAGCACTTAAACTGTCTGGATGTATCTTCTGGCCTTTGGGTGCTGTGACTGGCCACTGAAAACTGCGCCGTTGTCAACAAATGCACTTGTTTTAGCCTTAATTATTTTTAAGAGAAAATGAGCAATTAAATATTTCATTTGGTTCATCGTCAAGCTTGTGCTGCTGGTGTTTGCTAGAACTAAACAATAAATTTTAAGTGCTACCAGAATGTGTACCAAAATAAAAATATATAAATTTCACAATCTAAATTTTAATTTTGTGCAATATTTTCATTTAATGCATGTGTATTTGAATAACTGTAAAATAAATGAATTTTTAATGTTTTGAGGTTTAGGTTAAAATGTCTTCTCAGCCGAACAATTTTGCATTCTGTTGTTGCATTAGTTTATTTAAGGACTTGTTTTAAAAGTCTTATTTGTTACTCCTTGTTAATTCCCTTGTTCGGAATGGTCTTTGCTCATCTGAGCATAGCTCTGTTTACAAGGGAAAAACTAAAGAGCACATCTCATGACTATAGCTGTTATAAGTTACTTGTGCATATCATTGTACAGTAAGTGTCAGCTCTGTGCCTAATTGTTCTATGGATGCTTTTCCTCTCCCTTCCCCTCCTCCTTTTTTCCTTAACGAAGAATGAACATGAAACAGACTGCCATGCTCTCTCCTACTGAATGGCAGACACTCTGAATTTTCATTTGGAGTTTGCATTTATGTTTTGTCCAATAGAAAGCTAAAATTACACTAATAAAGCATTAACAGGATTATTACGAGGCTCTAGCTGTTGTTTGTTTCTTAAAGTAACTCTAGTAAGTGAATGCTCTTTAAGATTGGAAAAAAATAATGCAGATAAATATTGCTACAAAGTGCCATCAAAAAAAAAAAAATTTGTTCCTTTGTTTTAAACACTTTACAGATGAGTTTTGCTTTTAACAAATGAACATCACATTTTCTTCTGAGGCCAGTGCGTTCCACTGTGACATCTGGAGAAATAGAACATGTTACTTTAAACAGCTTTCTATATTTTTTTTTACTGGAGTATTACTGTAAGAAAAAAATAAAACTTGGACTTAAAAGTTTAACTTTGACTAAACAAGCCTTTTCATGAATGAGTTTTTCCATTCCCTTCCTCAAATTCAGAAAACTGCTTATTTGTATAATGTTAACTAGTGCTTAATTTAGTCATATTATGATAAGCAGTGCTAAATAATAAATATTTTATTACAGTCGCAACAATAGTATTGAGGAAGCAATTCTAAGGGTGGAGGTTTAAAAAAAAAAAATTCCTTAGTCTTAAAAGGCTGTGTACAGAAACAGGATTTCTGTGATATCATGATGTGTGGGTTTTGTTGATATGTGTTTTATGTGCTTTTATTTTTTTTTTAAATTCCTTTGTGTCTTCCTCCTCCTCCCCCCCTCCCCTTTTTTTCTCTTTTCCCCAGCAGCAGCTGGGAATATCATGGGAGCACAATTGTTCCCCTTGGTACATTTATTCCAGCTGTTTCACATTCATCAAAAAGATGCCTTAAGCTGCAGAGATCTTAGTTCTCTTATTCTAGGGTAAAATGTTTACTATTTTCACTAGCTTAAATGCTTTTCAGCAAGATACGGATACAACTCAGGGATTTGGTTAGATAATTGCAAATTCTTATTTTGGGGGTCTTTTATGCTTCTCCTGTGGAAATTTCATGGCAAGAAATTTACTCTAATAAATTTGACTAGAAGCTCTTAACCATATCTGCATTTACTAAATGAGGATAATAAGTGTCTGTGGCCGATTTAGCTGTTCAGTCTAGCACTTTGTCAGATTTATATTGTATTTGATGCCTAATAAAAGGATGAGTGTTTCTTAAGATTTTTGTACTGATAAACCATCATCATCCTTCTACATTGACATACAACTCGACTAAAAACTTTGTTTAGCCTTTGAAGGATTTATGTAATCAGTAGTGCAAATTATGTAATGCAAACAGTGAGTCCATTTTTGCTAAATATTTCAAAGCGAATTAAGCTTTATTTTCGTGAAACACTTTAATGAAACCTCTGTGCCACTTCAGTTTCCCTCCCGCACTGCAATATGTTTGAATCCTCCTGTACCTAAGTGCCTCAGATCCCTGCTTCCCTGCTTACTCTGGCGTGCTGAGGGTAAAATAAGCAGCTAAAGGCACTTCAGGTGATACCTGATTCAGAAAGGCCTACCTGGAATTCTTATTTGACCTTCTGGAATTGGAATAGCAGATATATTAATTCTGAGCTTAGCTTTTAAGTATTGACCTAGATTATACTTAAATTATTGACAATCATAAGCTACTGGGGGAAGATAATTCAGCTTTCAAAACCTGATGTGTCCTTATCGAAACAGTTTTAGAAATGAGTGCCTCTTCATGTTTGGACCGCTTCCTAGGTTTTCTCAGCAAAAGAGGTTAGCAGCATCCTAATTCTAAACCAAACTAAGATGCTTATGGAATTCTCATTTACAAAAATTCTGAAATTTTAAATGATAGCAATAAAACTGTGGCTGTTAGGAGCACACTTTTTTCATTAGGATCATGTAAAAGATGTTTGTGCAATGCTCCAGTTACTTCATTTATGAAATGGATAGAAATTGAAACAAAACTTTCTTGTATTTTTTTCCATGTTAAAATAGATGATCAGTACTGAGAATAAGTATAAAGCTTCCTGAGACACCATTTGCAGAATTCATCTTGCAAACTAGCAAGCTCTTGTTTCCTCTTTCAGCTGAAAGTCAAGTTAGAATTTATGAAAGAAAATGTTTCCCTTTTTAGTTTCAATAAATTCATGTGAAACAGAATTTAAAACAGACTATAAAGCAATGCTTCATATCTTTTCCTGTGGCAGAGAATTTCACATACCAATTTCATATTAACTGTGCTGGTTGAAATCATTACCTTCCCAGTATTCCCAAAGTCATTTTGCAAATTCTCCTATATGTTGCATGAGTAAATAGAAACCTATAGACGCCTTCCCTAGGTGTAGGTTTTAAGTGATGTTGAGCCTTTCAGTTTAGAGTAGTGTTAAATACCGTTTCAGTGTTATATATATTCTAAAAATGCTGCTAAATAAATGCAATAAATGTAACCTGCAGCAATGTGGAGTTTACTGACTGTAGGAAATGCTGAACTCCGCGATCCTTTAGAACCAAGATACGGGCTCCTCCTCGTAAAGAAACTTTCCGCAGTACCTGAGCAGCTAGGAGTAGCTCTGCACGTTGACTGCTTTCCTTGCCCTAGAACCCTTCCTGGTCTTTTCTGTCGACCCTGCTGACTCTACCAAGAATGTGGTTTGTCACGGGTGTGTTTCCTGGTGCTGTGGGAGGTGTAACAGTGTTCATAGATGGCTGTTTGTTTGAATAAACTCTTCAGGTCACTGGGGGCAGGAGTATAAGGCATATATGGTGCTATGCAGAGTATTAAATATTATTCTTTCCAGTTAACCCAGGGCTAAATTAAAACCCAGAAGGAGTTGGATAACCACTTTATTTTTTAAGTAAAATTTTTGTTATTATGGCATTTAATATGGCAAGATTTTTATTATGACACAGACTGTACTGCGATGCAAATGCTAGATGAATCCAGTGCACAGTAATCACAACAGGTTGTCATAACAAATTACAGCTGATTTGTATGGGCTAGAGTGCAGGTGAGTTCTGGCCAGGAAAGCCTCTAAGCTTGCCTAATAGTTTGGAATGGAGGAGAGAAAATCCAGTTTGTTTGCACCCGAGTCACCACCAACAGAGCAATAAAGGGAGCACGTAAAGAGCTGTCGCTATCAAGAATTTGATTCTCCAAGCTGGAATGGAAGCTGCTTTTTTTTCCTCTCTGTGCTATTACTGCCAGTATTGGTTGGCACTGATTGAAACTTCTCGTATTTTGCTAGCTCATGAGAAGTCCAACTGGCAAGAATACCCGGTCGTTAAAATCTAACTCTCTACTGTTTGTAGAACTGATACATAAAACTGTTTTCCACAGATGATCTTAAAATTGCTTTTATTGAAAACAAGATGCACTATGTCAATTCTCTATGCACTACTTGATTATGCAGCGCATGATGAATTGAGGCTACTGTATAATGCTGGAAATTGCTGTGCAACAAGTAGAGTTGTTTTTTTACTGCAGTTAGGCCTTTTTTGCTTTATTTTCTTTCTCACCTATTCTAATGATAGAATCTTATTGAGTTGATCTTGGACAGTTCACAACTAAAGTGACATTGTAGGAGTTGGCTGCATTTTATATGTGTTCGTTGACTTAGTAAAGGAGCCATGTCATTGCTGGTGTTTCTTCAGAGTACATCCTTAAGGGAACATTTCTAGTTCAGTGGACTATTTTTAGAGAAAATGCAGAACAGCATGGTCTACCAGTGTTATTAGTTGAAGCGTCTAATCCAGATGTAGGATGTGGCTTCCTGCAGAGAGCTCTGGTTGAGGGGCAAGAGCAGCTTGCAGGAGCAGCTCCTGCCAACCTGCCTGACAAGCTGAAGCAGTATCAGGGAGCACGTGTGGTCCTGCTGGACCTTGTTCTGCCCAGGCATTCAGTCCATTTTGCAGATAGCTTTTGTACAAAGTTATTTTATATAAATAACCAGGACAGGCTGCACTGCCGGTGACATAAGGATACTACTGTATGAGCAGAAAAGATATCTTCCTGGCAACGCTTCCAAGATAATAAGGGAAAGTTACTCCCAATGCACATTTGTTCTCATTGGCTTTGTAAATAAGCAGCTTCCTATGATGACACAAGACAATGCTAGTATTGATGTGATCTGAGCCAGGTGAATTTTGTCAACACATACAATAAAATCCAGTGTTGTTATCAGAGCCACTTTATTTTAGTGTTTTGGGCTAGAATTTATTCCCCCTTCCTCCACCTTTTTTTTTTTTTTTTTTTTCCAAATCAGCAAATTTCATGTTACTTTTTCTAAGGAGCTCCTAAAAATCTGAACGTCTGCATCATCGCACCTCTGGCACTGTTACATACTCGTGCAGTGCCTTCACCACAGCGCATGTTTCTGTGCTTGCAGCTTACACCAGGACAGGGTGGGAATCCTTTGCCCTTCTACTAATTTTTAGCCCTAAAATCTAAAAGGTGCACATGGCTTGCTGTAAGAACAGCACGCAGCAGTTCTCTCATTGGGGCCTGCAAGCCATCAAGGTCCAGAACTGTCCCTGGTTACTGCTACTCTTAAACTAATTCTGTCTGCTTATATCTTCATAGACAGATAGCTTGAAAATTTACTCTTGTCTTAAGAGTAATGAAAGCACAATATGCAACAGCGATTTCCAACAGATTTTACTCCTTCGTTCTTAGGAAAGGGGGAGGCACGTGTGTGCAAAATATTGCTGCAATTAAATCATTAGGAAATCTATGCATCTTTGGTTGTGAAAGAAAGATTCTAACATCAGGACTGGTTAAAATAAAAGAAAGACCAAAAGATTAGACTACACTCATATGTCTTTTTTAGTCACATTGAGAGTTTCCAGATACTTGGGAAGTTTTCCACAAACTTGAAGTATGGACAGTAGAAATACCTTATGGCAAATGGTGCCATGGATTTTCTGCATTTCTTAGAGTGATGAACTGGGTTTGAAGTAGAGGCAGTGTCTGTGGGGAAGATGTGGGCAATAAATTGTATTTTGTGGAATTATAGATGTTCAGATCATGAAGAATATCTTGCCAGAAAGAGAGTAAGGAACCCAAAATGTTAAAAGCAAAGAATGTCTTTTCATTATAAATGTACATAAGGACCCAGAATGAAACCTTGGCTAACTGAGGCTGGTGACAAAATACTGTGCAATGAAACCCTAATTTTTCTGTCTTCAAAGCTGATTTGGCCATACATGCCATGGCCCTCTGCATGCTAGTGGTGCCTTTGTGCACGAGTTAAGAAATGCACTGCATTTAGGAATTTTATTTCTGGGCCTGCTTCTTATGGGCCTGAAGTAACTTAAATTAAAAGGAACTTTTCTTTTTTGTTGGCAGTTGCAACACCAGATAAATTCTATTGCTAATAGCAATAGCCTGCTGCATCTTTTTGGTCATGTTAAGTCACAGAAGAGCTATTATGAAAAACTTGTGGGATTTTCAGTATTTGCGTAGCATAACATGTCATGCTTGAGAGGGAAAAAAAAGGTTTTTTTGAATGTGTGTGAAGCAAAGCAGGCATTTTTAGTCTCCTTTGTGCTTAGTAGCTTTTGCTACTTAGAACATGAAAGAGATAAGGTTTAGNGGCTTAGTAGGTTTTGCTGTGGTAGTCTTAGAACATGAAAGAGATAAGGTTTAGTTTAACAAAAGCAGTAAAAATCTATGTATTTAAACAGTTCCAGCTACTCTAAAACTACATAAAACATTATTTGAAAATTTCTGTTTCAGTTGTGTAGTCACTGTTTGACCGTTGTCTGTTCCTTGGACGTGTGTGTGTTAGGAGCACGAGCAGAGCATTATGCCCCCGAAAACAAGTTTGCTCCGAAGGACTTTGCATGGCCCCAGCGCAGGACCTGAGTGTCACGCGCAGCGCGGCAGGCCGGATGGGCAGCGAGGGCCCTCGGAGCGGACGGGAAGCACTGGGAATCGGGAGCCGAAGCTCCTGACGCGGCCGCGCTCGGAGCGCAGGGTAAAAGGGACCCCGTGAGCAGAGGTCTTGGCTCCGCGTCTCTCCTTCTGCTGGCCCCTCTCTCCCTGAGAAGTGCTTAGGTTATGGCTTCAGAATTCAAGGAGTTTTCCATTGGCTTGATTCGTTGCTGGCGTTTCACAAGGTCAGTTGGTTATATGAGTTGAAAACAACTATTTAAGATATTTTTAATATATTTTGATCCAAAACTTCATAACAGCAAGTTCCAGAACTCTGTTCTCGTTTAACCTAATGCTGAGCCATGTTCCACGTCCACATTCCCCTTTCTTTACAATACATTTTATGATTTCTGTTTTCTTCTTGTTGTTTGGTGCTTCTCTGTGTACAACAGACCCATAATGCCAAAGATCTTTTTAGTCAGAAAAAGGTGACTGTACAAGCCGGTATAAGCAGTGCAAAAGGTAACAGTTGTCATGAAGAAAAACTGACACCCAGCAGGTGTGCAAGGAATAGGCAAAAAAAAAAAAAATTATTATGATAGCGATCATGAAACCGAAGGCCGGGGAATGTGAGCTATTTGTGGGGCCCCCGACACGGCCACGGATCCCTCGCGGTACGCGCTCGCCATCGTCTGTGCGGCCGGCACAGCGGCCGGAGCCGCAGGGCGGCAGGGCCCGCGAGGCAGCGGCCTCCTTGCTAAACTGCTGCCCTGCTTAGAAAAGTCCCCAAACCTCATGGTAGTTCATAACGTTCAGAGCCTTTAAAACTGAAGGGAAGGTGGCGCTTTAAGTATCTTTCCCTTCTGTGAGTGATGCTCATGGGGAGGGTCATGGCGTGATGGGGTCTCCTGCTGCCCCCGAGTCCCCTCTTGCGCAGGGCCCGGATGCCCCCACTCTGGAATGGCGGCGCCGCTGCTGCGGGGGCAGCGCAGGGGGCCGCCTCGGCTCGGAAGGGCTTTGCTCCCCCTCGGGGCTTCCCAGGCCGTGCAGGGTTGGGCCCCTGGGATCCGCTTGTTCCCCAAACAGCGCCTACTAAGACAGGCTTGAACGCTGCAGATAACTAAATCCATTTGGATTCCGTCTCGGTGCTGCGTTAAAGCACTGCGTTTAGTGCTGCTTATTGCCTGGACTAGTTAAAAAATCAACGAAATAAATTTGATCCAGCAGCAGATCCAGTTCTAAGTGCCTAAGTTAAACTCTACTTCTTTCAGGCAGGTAATTTAACTCATGTGAGTTCCCTGCTGCGCTGCTGCCTCTCACGGTGGTGCGTCGGCTGGCTGGTTTGGGCTCGGAGGTGTCACATACGGCTGTGCTGAAACCCCTGCGTGCGAGGAAATATATTCTCATCAGAGCAGGCTGGTTTAGCAGCAGCTCGGGAAGGTTGGAGGGGCTCTTGCAGAGAGACCGTCGGAAGGTGCCTGAGGCCTTTGCCAAGAGTTCTTATCCTAATGCATTTAGACCACTGAGTGTATTTCTAAATATTTACATTTCTTTCTTTTGTGTGATTTTTTTAATATATTTTATTTATCTGTTTTACCTCCAGCTTTTACCTTTTTACCTTATGTGAAGATTTAGTAATAACTTCTTAGAAAAAAATGACAGATTTTATTTATTTATTTATTTTGCTTTGTTTTATTTTATTTGTGAGTGTATCAGTCTTGCCCACCCAACCCAGCTCTGCAGTAGTTGGGTGCTTGGACCCTCTTGGAAAAAAAAAGAAAAGCCCTCTAGCTACAGGTGTTTTTTCTTTTTCTGCAGGGGGGCTCTGGAAGGTCACAGAGCATGAAATCTATCCTAATTCAGCTTAGCTGCTAATCACATATAGCGAAAGGAAAGTGTGACTGAGTATTGAGTAAATGTCAGTTGGCACCTGTTTTCACAATCTCAATTTGTTTTTCTTCTCACAGCGCATTACACCTCTTAATTTAATTTGTGGCTGGCCTTTTCTGCTCCCAGCTGTCCCGGCCTGGAGCGCACACGTTCCAGCTGGCGCTAGCAGGGGCTTAGCCGGGCCCGGGGACCGCGCCGAGCACATCGCCCCGGTCCCACGGACGCGCGGGCTCCCGGCGCTCTCGCTGCCTTATCTCACTTACAGGCCGGTAACTCGAGTCTCCGGACCTGAAATGGAGTACGCATAGTCCAAATACCTCTAAAAAGTCTTTCCCATCCTAACTATGTTGTTTTGGGATTAAAGGGGGCTCGCGGTAACAAAGTGGCCCATTCAAGAGCTTCGCAATGATTGCGATGCTAATGTTGATTTAAGTTTGTTTTTTAAGCAGGGGAGCTCCTAATGGCATTTGCAGAGGGGGAGGCTGCTGGGCAGTTGCACCGCTAAAATGTACCACGTGTGAGGGTCGCGCTCCCATGCCCAGGCACGCAGAAAGCAGCAGCTCTGCAGAAATCCTGCATTCCACCCCCGTGGCCCAGAAAAGTTTAAGGCAGTCCCAAAGTGACGTTCAAAGGAGTAGCAAATTTAATTTCTTGGACCTTAGGCTTGTGATAGCTTAATCCTTCCTCTCTGTCACAGCTATCTTCCAGAATAAGATGTGGGCTGTCTGGAAAAAATCCATAGAAAGATCATGAATTTGCAAGATGCAGAAGCAAAAGTCATCTCCAGAGCAGAGCTTCCCTTTGTAGAGGATCTGAGTGTTTTAGGGCAAGAAAGAAGCAGATTGCTTCTTTCTTGTTGTTCTCTGAGCCAGTGTTTCCATCTTCTGTCAGCTCTGTGAATTTACAAATATTGCGAAGTTTGAATATAGCATTGTGTATATTAAATAGGTCATTCATTTGTTCTTCAGAAGTTAATCTAAATTATCAGCTCTGACTACCACTGAAACCTGTTAGTTCAGGATGTTTCTCATAGTCATAAGCTTGCATACTCATAAGCTTGCAATGTCTTTGCAGATCTTGCAAAGCTCAACACAGCTACTACTAGTTTGCTGTTATTCTTTCAAGGATGTCACTGACACTCTTAAATTTTGTGCTTTTACTCTGGAGAAAGACCAATGCAATGACATGTTCTCTTTGCTAAATGATATTGCTCATTTTCCTGTACAGGCGTTGTCCAACTGAGTGAGTATACTAGCAACTGTCTTTGAATTAAGTTAAATTTGAAATGTATTTCTGAAAACAGGTCATTATTACTACACTGAGAAGATGGGTGAAGCTTTTTGTGACTTTATGGAAAAGAATTGAGAAACACTTAGTTTAGAAGCAATTCTAGTCAACCCACTCCCTGGTGGCAAAGGGTGCCCATAGAGCGGGCACCAGATACAGGGTCTGGTAGTGAAAGGGCAGCGTGTGGATGAGAGCTGTGGCTGAGCTGTCCCTTCTGCTGGGCACGTGCGCGGTGCAAGGAAGCTCTAGGAACATCACAGCTCATTTCTTTGCACAAGGACAATTGTCCTGTTTGTATTAGGAATGTCCAAAGGTCATATTTACCTTCAGCCAGTCTGTTCCTCCTGTTCTTTTTCAATTTTATGATGTCAGATATCTGTTGAAGATTATGGTGGCTGACAAAGCAACCATATATTCAAATGTTACTCTCATTCTGTGGCTATTCTATGCATATAAGAGTGATATTTGACTCTTTTTTTAAGGCTAGTCTTAGTGTGTGTATGTTGACCGCAGAGGAATTTTTAGAACAGTTGTTTTTGCCAAAGTCAGTTGATGCTTGAAGCTTGAAAGTTAACTCATGTCAAGCCTATCATCATCTAGATTATTGAACTACTCCGCTTTCCTGGCCTTGACAAGTACAATCTTATCTCTTCAGAGTGCTGTCACAAAGACCATGTTTTAGCTTAGACCATTATCACATCTCTGCATTTAACCCTTTGCTATTTCCAGAGTGCCTGGTCCTTAAGGTCTCCCAAAGCCTACAGAAATGTTAATTGTAATGAGAACAATTAAGATGGAAGGAGATCCCATAGTAAAGTCTGAGAAATCTGATTTGCAAGGTCTTAGTGTATTACATTAAAAAAATAATTTGCAGTAGACATTTTTTTTCTCAATAAATGCATGTCCTAGCTGTACTTCTTTATAAACCTCCTAGATATATTTCTCTATAAATGCGGCAAAACCATACCAATGAATTTGGAAGCTTTTGAAACTCCATATACTCTTTTTCCTATCACCTTCTTTCTTCTGTTTCCTCATCCTGCAAGTTTGTCACCACAAAGCTAGCAAGCTGACTATTTTTCGTGTGTTTGCCTGCTTTTATTTGGATTTTGTGCTGATCACTACTCTCTTGAGTTAGCAATCTCCTGAAAAGTGGGTCCTGCCCTGACATATTTTCAGCTAAACTCAAAATGTGAAAGGTTCGAATAAAATGTTGGAGCAAGTTACTGAATTGCTGGCAGACTTTCCCTCATCTCATTTTCCACATTTATTTCAATCTTTATATTCAACCGTAATGATTTAGAAAGGCATAAATATGACATGGTAAACAGTTATTGTACTTTGTCTACTGCTGATGTCAGACATTTCTTGTAAAACTCTAAAATGTAGGGGTTAATCCATGAAGGCTGACAAATTTCTCTTCCATTTTCTATTGCAAAGGAAGCTGCTCTCCAGGACTGTCACACTGAGGTAAAGAAAACAAAAGAGAAACTTGGAAGGGAAGTAATCACTGGGAAAACACATTTGCCTAATGAGAGCAAGATTGAATTGCATTTTCAAAGATCATTCTGTCTCCTGATGAACTTCTGTTTTTCTCAGTGCAAAGAAATTCTGCAATTAAAAAAAATAGCAACAAAGATTAAGATTGTTGGCTCAAAACAAGGACCAGTCAAAACACAGTTTGTCTCTCTTCCTGTGATAAAAGTAAAGCTGCTGTCCCAACTGTCCCTGCGCCAGCACATCTTGAACTGTGAGGTTAAAGTGCTGGGGCGAAGTAAGAGACTTTCAACAGAACTCTGTTTCTGTTGCATCCTGATACAGGACGTCTGAGTGACTTTTTTTTTTCGTTCGTTCTTTTTGTTGTTGTTGTTGTTCTTTTTTTGTCTGAAGTGTATAACCTAAAAACAAAACAAAACTCAAAGTCATTTTGGAACATGAGGGGTGAGAGGTAAAGATGCATTACGTCCTGTAGTACAGGGATAATTACTTTGCATTTGCATCCTGCTGCTCAAGTGTCACGTGTGTCTTCAGATAAGCTCTTAGGGGTGGTTGCCACCGAGGTGAAGCTTAGGCTCTTCTCTTAAGTTCCACATAACTGAAAGCCCAGTTATGTGACACATGCCCTTACTTCTGGTCTGTAGCTCCAGCTCCTGCAATCATGTGCTTCTACTGTTTTGTTTTTAAGAAAGGATCTAATTTTCATATATATAAACACACAAACATACACACATATGGGGCATGGGGCATGTTTCTCAGATACAGCAAAGGCTTCAATCTGCACCGAGTCTAAGGCAGAAGAGCTTCAAGAAACTCTTGCTGCCCTGTGTTTCTCCACTTGCTCTCGCAGCTCCACTGCCTCCCCACCATGCTAGCAGGAGAAGTGCAATGAACCTTCTTGGTGCGGTGAAACTCTCTTTGTGGCTACTGCTGAGCTAGGAATAGATGAGCTTCCTGCATGATTGAGACATAAAATTTGCTTTCAAGGTCTTTTGGTAGCTGATAATTGCTGGGGTTTTTTTTTGAACTGTCTTTGTTAAGTGTACCCTGGAAAATCAGATCTTTTACTCTTTTACTTTTTAGGTTTTGTAAAATTGAATTTTTCTGCTTCAGTGGCCTTTAGGCAAGACTGTGGCCATTTTTGCTTATTCATTTATTGCTTTCAGGAATAATTGGATTCTTATTTTCTTGAGGTCCTGCACCACTACCTCTCCCTGTCCTGGTCATTCTTTCCCTCCACCCACCTTGTAGGCTGATTATCCACCGCTTAGTTCAACGCTGGGAGCAGCTGAAGGGAGAAATAAGGAGCGGGAGAACGAGACCCTTCCTCAAGTAGATCGGTGGGTGCTGGTGCTGCAGGCTCTGCTGTCGCTGTTGTGGGAGGCTGAGGATGGGACCAGTGCAGATGGGATCCTTTTACCTATGCAGGAAGTTTTCTCCCTCTCCCTTTCACAGTCAAATGCATCTTGCATGGCCATAATCTAGCAGTAGAGAGCTGAAACACTAATTATCTTTTACCATTTCATTTTGAACAGATCCCTGTTTATGCTTAAGGCAAAATTAAACAGCTTAAATTAGACATGCTTCACTACCAAGTCTTCAGTTTGTTAAAAGCTGCTTTGGCATCTCAAGTTTTTATGGCTTACTCCCTTAACACACATACATGCTTTCCTGAAAGAGCAATCATGACTTTACTTTTAACTGCTCATTCCTGCAACGGCATTAGAAGAGGATAACAATGTAGGAATCAGTGACTGTAGTTGTACCTGTCTGGGTTACTGAAAAATTAAACGATCAGGCAAGTACATTTCTTTCAATGACTTATTGAATAATCAGAGAATTCAAGTAATTAATCATATTTGAGTGCCTTAATACAAAAACGATTTTCCTCTTTGTTTAGTAAGTGTACATTTATTAATTACTTTACACTTTAGGTAGGGAATCTTTTAAATTCTGAAATAAATACTTAAATTAATGATACTTTGTATTTACTGAAAAGATATCTGAGGCTTTCTAGGCACAATGTTGTGTAATCTAAATCCACTGAAATATGATTTAATTTTATTATTTTTCAAATTTGAAGCATAAAATAGAAAAAGATACTGTATACCCTCAAACAACATGTTAGTAAAATGCTTTAATAATTATATGTATCTCATGTCAGAGATGAAACAGATGACATCATTGTTGCAAAGATTTGGTCAGCTGCCTAACTCAGTGTATTCCCTCTCCTTCTCTTTGAAATTTGGGCATGAAACAACGTCTTCCCTTTAGCTGACCTTGGCACTCCAGAGCTAAAGGAACAGAGAAGAAAGTATAAAAATATACCCTGTCACCACATATTTTAAAGCATGTCTGTATTATTCCTTCTAGCTACTTTTATAAGGACAAAATGGGGAGTGGGTCAGCAATGGGCGGCTCTCTGACGCCCAAGCAGGGGCGTCAAAGCTTCTTAGCAACCTGTCTGTGGTCTGTTTTAACCCCCTCTATAATCTGAGTGATATTATGCTTTCTTTCGGAGACAAATATGAAACTGGAAGAATATTTTCTCCATGCCTTCCCTGTTGTCCATGGTTGAATGCTTTTTTTAATAGTTTGGAGAAGTGCTCATACTGTCATATGATAGTATGCAGTACTTGTTAGTGGCAGTCTCTACTTTCTAGATCTTCAAATATTACATTAGTTCAAAAAAAGAAAACATAATAATAAAAAAGCATTCAGATTTCTATATGAGGTAATCTAAACACAAGGAAAGAATTTTGATCTGCTTTTCTGGTGATCGTGATGCTCCTGAATGTTTGCCCTTGCAGAGGGGTGGCTGAGAGGCTGCAGTGCTACTGGACGTGCAGAAAGTAGGTTCCTCGTGTGCATTTGTGTGTCTGCCTTTACGCGGAGGGAGGGGCTGTCCCAGCAATCATAACAAATTTCAGCAAAGGGCATTTCCTGATGGGCTGATGACTGACTGCCTTTAACGACCCTCAGCCTTTCTCTGGGTCATTAACTCTCCCAGGTAGTTATTAATCCCCAGGAAATGTTTTGCATCTCAATGTTCAGTGTTTAAAGACAAGACAGTTCTTGCAGATATTTTTCCTATGTAGCATCCAAAATACACATTCAGATGAATCTCTTTTTCTCTCCAGATGTTCCAGTGTTTTTCAGTTTCCTGGAGGAATCTTCTTTTATCTTACTGATTTATTTTGGCCTTGTATTGAGATGGGTGGCTGCTGCTATTGCATGTCTGTAGGAGACTGGAGGTTTCCACACCCTTTAGTCTTGGGGCTTTCACTCACACTTCATTAAGCTAACAGCGAATGCCTGTGTACAATATAATGAGTATTGTGTTTTGGAATGTATAATTTATAAGCTTTATTCTTACATTCTGTCCTTTATAGTTACTGTGTTGTACCGATGCCCAGAACAGCAGCCACTTACAGAGAACGGAAAGATTGATGCTCTTACACACACTAGTATAAACATGTCCTCAGCCTGTCAACAATTAATCTAGCATTTTGTGAGCTTGGGGATGAGAACTCTTGCAGTTCCAAATTTACAGAGCAGTTTAAGTGGACTATGCCTTGCAAAAGCAGAAATGTTCTTGCTTTACTTTTGCATAATCTTTTTTCCTCTAAAATATATCTGCTTAAAATATTCATGGAGGGGCTTTGAAATAATTTACAAGATAAAAAGTTCTCCCTGGAAAGCACAGCTGAGTGTTGCAGAAAATAGCCCATTTCGGCTGCCAGCCTTGCCGGGGCAGAAGTACGAGAACAAAACCCCAAGCCAGAAGTGACGCGTTTAAGATGCAGCAACGGCTGAGCATTCAGAAGAAAACTAGGTTTTTGATGCTGTTTTGTGAACTCTTCTTTTAACATTAAATGTTTTCAAATCATTAAAACCTTATCTGATCTATGACTACCTGGTTAGATATTGGCAGAGACTGATCTTGCAGCTATAGCTACAACTTGCAAAAGGAAGCTCTTTTTGCAGAGGTCTGGAGTACACCTCCACAGACCAAAGTCCCAAACTATTTAAGGGTGAAATGTGCTACAGCAACCCCTACCCCAAACAGGGAGACTGGTAAAAGTTATAAGGAGGCCTGGGGCCACCACACCTTGAAGTAAAACACTTTTCTGTGATTGCCCTTTTTCTGCTTCACAAGGACTTCTCTAGTAGCCCCATGCTCTTTTCTGTGTATGTGGAAAAACTGAGCATCTCGAGGCACCCACAAAAGCGCTGGGCTAAGCACAGGCTATCCTAATAAGTGAAAAATCTTCATGGCTCAGTGCAACCTTGGGTTCAGTAGGGATCACAGACTTTGCTATGGCAAATGTCTCATTTACTTCACCAAGGGTTTTCCTGAGAGTAAGGCATTGCAGGTGGGAGTCAGTTCTAAATAAAACTTAACTATTTCTCCATTAATCATGGTAAATATCGAAGTTTTCATGGGAAAACTTACTACCTCTCCAGTATTCATGGAAAAGATCTAGATTTTTCAAAGCAGGGCTGAAACATTCTGTAATATGTTATCTTTCCAAATACCTATCCAAACACACTTTTGGGTATATAGATAGCTAGTACTTGCCTATCACTCTGGCTTCTTCCAGGAAGACAAATTTATTCCCATACAAAGTCCCTTTGTATTAATTTTGTGAGAAAGGCAAAACACCCTTATACATTCATGATACATTATTTCCATTTAAAATAATCTGTCTCTAAAAATGGACAGTCCATAAAATTAATTATAAATAAAAGAGCAGTTGCAAAATAAAAATGCAAAGTATCTACCAAGAATTGTTTTTTAAATGATAGTGTTTTCAGTCAAAATAGTCTGCCTTTCTCTCTGGGGATGATTTCTTCTTTTTTCTTTTGACTTTATGCCCATAATAAGGCAGTAACTGGCGGTTTAAAATCAAGGTTGTTTTTCTTTATTTATTTTGTGGGAACAGGGTTAGGTGTCTGCTAGCAGAGTGTGGGTGTATATAGCATAAATGTGTAACAAGATTGCCACCTCCTGGGAAATGTTTAGAAAGACAGCTGAGGGGAAAGCATACATCTCAACTTTATTGTTTCATTTCATTTCATATTTTATTTTTATTTTTTATTTTTATTTTATTTTAGCAAGTCCAAGGCCTTAGTAAGACTTTTTAGCTCTGTACTGGTTAACCACGTGCCGGGTGAAAGGCAGAGTTCCTGCACCCTGAGCACTGCCACGCACATTGCGGCGGTAGGGAAGGGGTGGCCGTGCACAGAAACACATGTGGTCCTTGGGGCCTGTTCAACTTGGAATCAGAGAGAGTTTTGGTTGACTTTGTTAAAAAGCGGAGCTGTAATATCAGCGCTGACGCACTTCAGGGATCAGCTTGGTAAGTATTTTTTTCAGCCACGTGCATAGCATATCATTATAGCATAGTATTCAGGCAGAGCAAGTGATGCCGTGCCTGGGGCATCACTCCCTCAGGGCTGGCCAAGGCGGGACCTTCCCCTCTCCAGTTTGCCAACATCCTGGGAGCCTCATGGCTATGACCTGAGCATTGGAAAGCAATGTGCACCCTCCCATAAAACAGTACTCTCCTTTTTACCCTGTAGCATTTGTCGCACTGACTCTATCTGTAGTTGCTCTCTTTGCAGGGCAGCAAGATAAGCAAACAGATCCAACCTTTAGCAATTTTTGCAAATTTTGCATATTCCCCAGCAGTTGTCCAGAAGGGGCACATGTACAGTTGGGTCATAACCAGTGTTTTCCTGGTTTCGGTTGGAATGCCACATCAAAGGCCCCTTTTGCTATATATATATGAATATAATCATGGGTCACTCATGAAGACTGTAGCTACATCATCTACCTCTCCTGAACTGTCAGGGAAAAGCGGGTCAACTATACAGAAGTGGCACAGCCATACATATAAACTAAGGATAAACACACTTATCTAATGCATAGGAGAAGCGACTAAATGTTGTACCATCCAAATGAAAGTATGTAAACTCTATTTTTTGTATCAATACACATAGCTACACAGTTGGCACTCACACTTAAGGGATGAAGAGAGTGACCTGAATTGGTATCTATTACGTGCAACTGACTGAAAGCCTCTTCTGATATTAGTCTGCAATATAGAAAAATTGCAGAAAAAAATCATGCAATAAACCCTTTCTGCATGTACTTGGTGGCAGAGTCGAGAAAACAGAAACAGAAATAATGCCATGAGGGTTAATTATTGGCTGCTTACTGATGGAAGGAAGCATCAGGAAGTTGTCAAGTTCATGGAAACATGACCCTTCCCATGCTCACAAATGACTCTGCTTTTGTCCAACTTTCCTGTTGAAAATGAAGTTAATGTTCAGTGAGGTACATAACCTGGGGAAGATGCTCGCTAATGTCCTGTCTCAGCAGAGCTACTGGCGCCAAGGAGCAGCACCAGTAGACCAAGCACCATGATCTAAAATGTGTTTGAACTAATTCAGGGGCTGCATTAAAAAGGATTTCCAAAAATCTGCTTTGAAAAGGAGTAAAATTGGAAGGAATGGAGTTAAATGTTCACTGCAGATATTGCTCTTAGAGAAATAAAAACATAACTCCGAAAGTGCAAGAACCATGTCTCCATCTCACCATTCTGGGCAACTGTGCATTCACCTGAGGATGTGTAATGAGCCTCTGACACAGCAAGAGACAGAACAAACCCTGCCCAAACTCCTTGCTTAATGAATCGAGCCGCACGTTGGCGGCTGTGAGTGCTCCACGGAGCTCGTGCGGCGGTGACGTCCCGTGGCGCCGGCTGCAGCGCTCCTCACTCGCTCGGGCACAGCTGCTGGCGCACAGCCACAGCGGGACAGGGCGCAAATACGCCGTTTCCTCCCCAGAGCTGGGTCAAATAGCTGAAGGGTAGCTATATCCACCGTTATTTATCTTTGGGGAGTTGGACTGAGCCGACTGACTCATTTAGCCGAGGTTGTTACTAGTGTTTTGCAGCTGTCTCAATTACATCACTAAAAGCAAGATTTTTTTTTTAGCTTCTCAACCATGAAGAGCTTGTAAAGTAATGCATTAACTCCTTCTCATGCTCCTTTTTTATGGGATTTGCTTGGTGAAGTAACAAAATGAAAGTAC
The DNA here is from genome assembly GCA_013389825.1 of Crypturellus undulatus. Lineage (NCBI taxonomy): Eukaryota > Metazoa > Chordata > Aves > Tinamiformes > Tinamidae > Crypturellus > Crypturellus undulatus. Next base: position 100,167 of record VWPW01028690.1, read on the forward strand.
ATGCCTGGAGACAGACCTATAGTCCCTGCTGAAGGTTGAGGAGAGCTGCCAACTAATTAACACATGCGAGCGCCCCGCGCTCCCGCTGCGGCCCGCTGCAAGGGGGCTGCAAGGGGCAGCGGCGTCTGAGCAGGGTGGACCGCTCAGCCTTGTCCTGAACCTCCAGCACGAGCAAGTGGTGGAGAGGAGAAAACCAGTCAAATAAATACTTTTAAAGGGCTTTGGGAATTACTTAAAGGCATCCGTTCCTGTGAATGTTAATTTATGTTTAAAAAGAAATGACTTCCTAGGAAAATGCTGGCGGTGCGTTGATTTACCAACATGTGGGATGATTTACCATAGGATTTTCATCTCTAATATTTAAGGTTCTGGCACCTCCTCACATCTTCTTATGGCCATTTTTTCCCAACTCCTGTTTCATCATCTGAGACCAGGGTTTTCAGAAGCATTCAGTACTCAAACTGGTGAATGTCTTAGAAAACAGAAAGCCTGGTAACTTCTTGGTCATTTGGAAACCTGGACTGTGACTTACGTCTGAATGCTGCTGGAGTTTGTTCTCTGGAAAGATCTGGACACACATATGAATGGGCTTTTCTCCTTTCCCTATGAGGTACCAATTGGGCATGAAATGTGGCTTTCATAAGCACTTGCGTGTATGTGTGCATCTCCTCCTGAGATGCTACATACCTGTCAGATCTGCCGTGGAAGCCTGGCTTATCCTCATCAGGTCATCCTCAACAGCTTCACATATTAGTTCAGTTAGGTGGCAAAACCTCAGACCATTTTTTTTAAAAATTGTCCCTGTATACAGGGCCCTGGTAATTTTTTGGCACCAGAGCAGCAATTCCTTGTCCACCAGTCCTGTTTGCTGGGCTGTGTGCCTGGACATTGATCTGGTGATGCTTAGGAGCAAGAAGCTCTGGAGAAAGACTCCCTGGGAGTGAGCACTGGCCTGTCAAAGGCAACCGCCAAGTCTTCACTTAAACCCAGCAGTGCCATGGCTGTTTTTGTTTTTGTTTTCCCATTTTACCCTTTTCTGTAGTTTGGTCCTGGGGCATCCAGGTCCCTGTACAGGCACTGCATGTCTGCTTCTGCCTGTATGTGCCTAGCACACTGCCTCTAGAAAGGCTCTTGGACACTCCAGCCAAATTAATTCACTGAGTGTACTGAAGAACAGTATATCCAGACATCAAGGTGTTTTCCTTCATCCTTTCTCTTTCAAATGTGGCTTGTGAATCAGTGTTGGTTTACTGACCACCATTAAAGGTTACAAGCAGGTTTCTGGACTTCTTGATGTGCCTTCACATGTCAACTTAGAAACCAGAAGAGCTCTTAAAGAAGGCTTAGACACATAACTGCTTATTGGGCAGACGTCTACAGCTACTGCAGGAGTAGATGCCGATGGAGGAGCTTTACATTCATTAACTTACGAATGACGGACTAATGCTGCCATCTAGTGAATAGCGAAGAATCACCAAATTCCCACAACCTTCGTTTTAATGAACTGGCAGCATTCCCGTACAGTTTCTGCAATTACATCATAGTGTAAAAGACTGTGTTTTTGTTATTGTTGTTTGGTTGTTTTATTTTTTGAAATAAATATAATTTTCTTGGAAATAATAATAATTAGTTATAAAATAATAATAATAATAATTATAAAAATAATTTTCATGCTTGAAATGTTAATGATAGACTGTTATATTGCTGCGAAAAAGCTTGACTACTTGCTAGATTATTGGTGCAAGATGACATATATTTGACAACTGACTTTTCTGAGATGTGTAATTTCTGATAAGGGCTGTGGAAGTTAAATTTCAGGAGCTTTTTGAAAATGTCCAGTTCAGTGTAAACCTGTTTTCTGCCATAGCCTGCGCATAGGGATAGCATGTGCATTGAACAGCTCCTGAACACCATTTTCCCTGGCAGGAATTAGGAGTTTAACAACAGGAAATCAAGTCCAGATGGGTATCTTTGTTTGTCTTTTTTAAGAGATAGCAAATTTGCAATCTGAGATTTTGATTAGAAATATTAATCTGTATGATGGATCTATCATCCATAGGTGATCTAGGGGACTGCTTTCTTTTCCTAAGACTGCTACGAACATAATGAAGTTCCAAGTGACTTTAGGTTCTATCTTCACTCGTAATTCACTCATTCAGGTAGGTGACACAGAAATTCCGTTTCTCCATCATAATCCTGTCATATAATATTGTACAAATAGAGAGGGGCACTGTGGGTACTGCAAAGTATTTGGTGTTACTCATGGATAGAAGGTACATACACAGTCCTTTGACGTCTCTGAACAGCATAACTTGGGTGAAGTTTTTTGAAAGTATCTTGCTTTAAAAAATACAAAATAGGAATGACAAGTAATATGGAAGAGAAAGGAAGAAAAAAAATACTTCTTTATGTTTGGCAGCAGTCTCTCTGATTTTCTTTTCCTTCTTTTTGCCATCTGAAACACACATTTGAGATCAAAAAAGTTACTGGAAATAAGAGCTTGCCATCAATAACCTTGATGTGTCACACTGCTTGCTTCCTGCCCTGACCTATTTGCTTTCAGTGAGGAGAGGTTCCTGAATAAGAAAATGAGCTTTGGTCATTTTATTCTTTTTGCTGAAGATTCAGTATTTTTTTTTTATTACTTTCTTATAGTTTTTGATTTTGGTAGCAATTCTCTGTCATTCCTTAGGTCATCCCCATAGAGCTTCTCACTTGTAGTTGAACCCAAATAAAGGCTCCCTTGTGACCCAGCACATGCTGAGCAGCCCCTGTTGTGGAATGGCTCTGATTTAGCTGGATATTGTTGTTGAGATGTCTCCTCCCACTCTACATGGGTCCCTTTGGGTCATTTTATGGGGATTTGAAGAGCTGTGATTGCTCTGCTTAGCAGGTCCCTCTCAGACAGAAATAATTGAGCAGTCTCTGTCCCGAGTGCCTAAATAACCACTTAAGGTCCAGGTGAGTCCCTGCTTGAATGAGGACATGGCAAATTGTTTTAAAAAGGAAATGCAATTAGAGAAACATCAGTTTGAGCATTTAGATGCGAGTCCTCAGGAAAACCAACTACCAACAGATGCACAATATATTGCTGATCTCTGGAGTCAAAAGTTGCACAATTTAGAGGGGAAGATAAAGGTTAGATGACTAATGGAAGCCTTTAAGTAACATCCTTTCTCAGCCCAGGAGAGCTGGCCGTTTCAGCCTCATTGGAAAACTGCCTCCAAATTGTATCGTAGAGTTGGGAACTAGCCAGTTCGAAGTAGGAACAAATTCAAAGGCTTCACAAGGGTTTCTATGGTTTTATCTCTACTCATACTGTGTAGAGGGTGGGACAGTACGTGCGCTCCGGGCACGTTAAGAATGGGAAGAGAAACCTTATGTCACTGTGTGTCCTGTAGGTACTTTTTCTGTTCCGTTTAATGCACTTAGTCATAGTTAAGACCAGGTTAAATTTTAGACATAAACCTCAAAAGCTGGAATTAATAGTTCAGTGCTAATTTACTAGCACTCCCTTGTGAATACCATGCATTGGTTTTGAAAGCAGGATCTTTCCTGAGCTGATCATTTAACACTGACTAATCTGACGTACTAATTGTCTGTGAGTGTATAAACTTGTATAACTTTTCCCTTTGGATCAGTGACAGTGTATTTAGAGTGAGGTGGAAAAACACTAGTCTACAAAGAGTTAAGATAATTCAGAGTGTTTAAATGAATGGAGCCTTTTCCTTACTAGCAATATCATAGGCCCTTGTCCCCAGAAATCTGCCAAAAAAGCAAAGTGGAAAATGGTGAGGATCCCTTAGGGTAGGATTTTGGTGTCCCAGCCCAGTCTCCAAGTTCCCCTCCTCTGCTCCCATCCTTGTCTGTCCCAGCTTGCTGGCATGTGAGAGGTCGAGCTGGTGCTGTTTGCCATCGTGGCGCTATGGAGGAGACCTCGTGCAGCAAGTATGGACCCCATCATGACACTCCATCCCTACCGAGGATGCCTCTTCTTTCTTCCTCTGCTTGGGTGTCTGGGTCCTTATGGAAGGAGCAGATTCATTCCCTGGGACTTCCTGCAGGTGAGTTTTTAACATTGGCTCTACAGAAAAAACAGTTCACTTCTTCAAGGGAGAAAGTTAAATGAAAGTAAAACCATCAGTGGGTTTAAAATGCTCTTGTGTGTTCTAAAATTTTGATATTTTGCTTTAGTGATTTTGCTTTCCATTCCCCTCTCTCAAAATCTGTTTGATGGGCCATGGATAGTTTATCTTTCTGAAATGCAGAGGAAAAAGAGGCTCAAAATGCTTTTACATTTTGTCCTTTCCAAATGAGGTATTTCTTTTGATCTTGGTCAGGCAGCAAGTAGTGACTGTGGTCATTGTTTTTGTAGCATTGTGTTTACTTATTCACTCTGTTAAAAGAAGTGGTGCAACAATGTTGGAAGCATGCACGGAAGGTAGACTAAGTGTGGGCCATTAGCTGGGGGCTGGTGCTGTGTCTGTGTGCGCCCACACCAGCTGACCCAGTGGGAGTCAGTTCTTTTCCCTGATAGATATTTCTTGAGGAAGGAAATGATACAAGGCACTCTGTGTTCAATTTTATCAATGCATCTGTTTGTTAATGATATTCTAGGAGCTGTTAATTTTGATTGCAACTTGTATTTTTTATTCAATTTACTATTCTGATGCAAAATACCTATTGACCTAAATGATGTGTTATTACTATACAGGGGAAACTTTCTCTCTGATTATTTATAGTTGCTGATTTGTAAAAGTCATACTGCCTTATGCTTGAAACTTGGCTATCTAATGATATGCTATTGGATAGTCCTGCACTTCTGAAATACTTTAATTGTGTTGCAGAAAGCTTCAAAAAAGATGAAAGTTTAAAAAGTTTACTGGGTGGAAAAGATGGCCTGGATACTAGAGCACATACCTTCAAAGTGAAATCAGCCATTCACACATCTTAATAAACTCTTACAGGCTAATACAAAAACTCATCTAGTTCCAATATAACCTTGCTTCATTTTGAAAAAAAAAAAAAAAAAAGAAAGAAAAAGTTCCAGAAGGAGCGCTTAAGAAAATTTATGCCTTTAGCTGACAGAGGCTTGGCACAGTAGGCCAACTTCAAAGTGTGCTAATACTCTCCAGAGATCAGTAAACATGATTAATATATAGTCTGTGGGATTTTGTGTGTGTGTGTGAAGTTACATAGACTTCTAAAAACAAAAACAACTTTTATATTTAATGTCTAATGCATTCCATCTGGTGGAGTGTGTATCAATATGTTCCTATTAAGGGCCAGATTAGGGACATAATGCACATGCTGAGTAGTAACTTAATCTGCAAATAGTGCAAAAGTGCTATTTCAATGAGGAAATCACTATAATATGAGCTTAAATGCCCCATATCGATATGTTTAGTACAAAAGCAACATGCTGATAAGGGTTGCTCCTCAGTGCCATACCTACTGGCCTCCTTCAGCGGGGGACCACGAAACTCTGATAGTCATTTTTGTCCTGCAGTGGATTTCCTGTGGCAGACTCCATGGTTTGTGCTGCTCTTGGCTTTCCTGGAAGTTCTTCCCCGTAAAGCACATATCTCCTGTACGCAATTCCACTTAGTTCCACTTAGTTCCATGGCTGATGCACCCCTGGAAGCATCAGCAGATGCTGGGGCCATGAAGTAGTGCACGGTGGATCATATGTCCACTTTAGCAATCACGTCCTGATTCAGGTCTTCAGGTCTTCAGACCCTGAGTCTTCAGATGATATGTCTTTCACTTTCTGTAAATCCCAAAGTTTCTGNCAGACTCCACGGTTTGCGCTGTTCTTGCCAGCATGGCTTTCCTGGAAGTTCCTCCCCATATGGCATATATCTCCTGTACACAATTCCACTTAGTTCCACTTAGTTCCATGGCTGATGCACCCCTGGAAGCATCAGCAGATGCTGGGGCCATGAAGTAGTGCACGGTGGATCATATGTCCACTTTAGCAATCACGTCCTGATTCAGGTCTTCAGGTCTTCAGACCCTGAGTCTTCATTAACCAATGCTTTCACTTTCTGTAAATCCCAAAGTTTCTGGGGTTTGTGCATTTCGTAAACTTTAAAGAGTCTCTTTCACATATTCATAAAGTAGCTTAACTCCACTCTTTGCTCCATCTAGCAAGGAGCACAATCCATGCTGTGCTGTTATTTTGTTTTATTTTATTTTTTTCAGTTGATATAGAAATTTTGCGCCTGTAAATGACAATTTCCTCTTCCTGCAGCATTTTTATTTCCTTTTAAAATAGTGAGAGGCAGGGAGAAGAAATGGCCATTTAATGTATTTTCTTCCTTCCTGCATTTCTCCCTGAAAATATTTGCACCACAGCTCTACACCGCTAGATGATAAAGTTTCCCCATTCCCCCTCGTGGTCCCTGCAGCTGTTGCACAGTTGACAGCCAGCTGTATCTTAAAAGGAGAAGTTTGCGGGCGGACGGGAGGCTGTGCTGGCCTCGCTGCCAGCTCTGTATGCTGAGCTCGGGGCAGCACCGGCCGCGCCGCAGCCACGAGCCACACAGGCTGTCCCGATGTTTGTATGAGCTATTTTTCGAGGACCTCTGTCAGTCGTTCTTTCATCCCTGGGCTGCTGTCTGACATAGTCTGTGAATGAATGCAATGAAGGGTGCTTTAATTTCCCAATTGTGGGATTTATCTAACGCAAAAACCCCTCTGCCATGGCTTTTCTGGTCTGTGAGCCTGTACCCTGCAAGCTCTGCAAGGCAGAGGGCATCTTGTTTTCCCTTTCCAAATAATGTCGCGGGAGCCTGGTCTGGCCAAGCCTGCTCGTGGTGCTGGGATTGAAATAACCAACAGTAAAAGGTAGCCTCCTCCTTTTATTTTGTGGCACTGCAAGGTGGTGGTGGTAGATTAAATAAGCACATTTGTCCATGGTAAAAGTCAGTTATTCAGGATGTTTCAAATACGACAAAAGTGAGCTCTCCAAAAGCCTCTAAGTGAGATCTCAAGACTGTGGACATGACTCTAGCCCCAGCGTAGTAGTAATTAAAGTAGAAAATTTAATCTTAATTGTTTTTAACAGTTTACGTATAATTTCCTTTTCAGGTAGGTTTGTTCTTCATGCCTTCTGACTCTTTACAGCTTAATTTTCCAGGATGGAATCAAACTGCAAAGGATTTTGTTTTAGGTTAGTGGATGACATGCATTTCTGAAAGGTGTTAACAGGCACCCATAAGTCCTATTGGATTTGTGCTGTCTGCACCGGCCATTCAAAGGCTGCAGTGTGAAATTCCTGGTGGGATCCCACAGCCTGGCTGCAGTGAACATTGCCAAGGCTCAGCAAGGCAACGCACTTTAGTCGTGGCTATTTAAAAATAAGTGTATTTGAAGGTGTATGTTCACTGATTGGTGAACTGGTCTTAATGCTCTGCTGCTAGTCTAATGCAGCTACTTCCTGGGAATCTCCTTTCTAGTACTAGTATTTAAAGCAAAGCATGCTGAGGTGTAGATGCCCTGCTCTGGCTCTGTGTGCCAGAAGCCAAGTAGGTGGGTTTTAGGAGGCCTTCAGTCTGTTCCCTAAGGATCTACCCTTCCCTCGAGCCAGGCAGGCAAGATGTGAAGAATGGGAGGTCTCAGTATCCCTTTCGGACCATATCCTGTAGTGCCAAAAGATGAGGCCCAGTTCTCTCAACCTAGGACCCACTTAGAAAGGGGCCATGAGTATTTGCAGCATGGAGCTCTTTCTTACTGTTTTTTTTTTTTTTTTTAACCAATGCTTCCAGCAGAAGCCATCCAGGGCTGAGTTTCAAGGAGGCAACTTCTTGTTCATCAGGCTGAAAAGTAGGATGTTGTGGAGCCCCAGATTCCTTCTTGCAATGATAAGACACTTCTAGGATGTTTTCAGCACTTAGGTTACCAGTATTCTCAGTGTGGATTTGGCTGAGGATGGTGAGGCATTTTATGTGTGTATATATATATATTTCTTTTTTTTTTTTTCTGGTTTGTGACATGAAGTTAGAATGACAAAAGTACTCAGCACATACAAGGATTTGGATTTGCTAGAGCTGACTTGTTTTTTTTTAACCAAGCTGTTAAATTTAAAATTATACTTTTAAAATGTATTTTTATTGTTTTGCAATTTGAGCGTGGATCAAAACAGTAAAACCCTTTTATATAATGTTCTTGGCAATGTGATTTTGTAATTGTGCATCTGCTTAAGATCCACTCAGTGTGTTGAAGTCTTATGAACATTGAATGCTTTGCTGAATAACAACAGCCAATTAATTCAGAAATCTATATATGCAGCAGCTTTTCCAGCCCTGTTGTGCTGCCTGGGCTTGCACAAGCTTTGGAATGTTTCAGGATATGGCTCAATATACTGCCTGGCCAAGATGTGTAGGGTGTGTAGGATGTAGGGCTTCCACCGGGGACTTTTAGCTTTAACAGGGAAATAATCATTTCTAAAGGCAGCTCATATTCCATGAAAGCTGAAGGAATTATGCATACAATATTTGTACAATCAATAGATTCTTGTTACTTACTGTTTGAATCTGTCTCTTGAGGATGTAACTGAAAGGCTGGATACATTATTACGCTGGGAAAGCGCATGTAGTCAAGTTCTCCACATCCATCGGGAGTCTTTTAGATTGAAATTCTTTCCCTGTCCCATCTGCTCTACTGCTCTTGATTTGCAATGCCTTAAACTGTCTTAGGCTGCAAAGAATTAATTATTAGGATGTTTTCATTTCACAGGACACTATCAAAGAGAAGCACCCCAATGAACTAAATATTTTGGAAGATAATTTCTCCTCGGGGAGAGGGAAATTTACAGAAATTCCAGTCATGAAAATGTCAAATATTATTCATCCTCTCTGCTCTGTGGCTTTTTATTCCTTTTTGAAGTATGTTTACTTCCACTGGGTAGCTGAGGGTGTCACTGCTTGTTATTTGATATGCAGAGCTAGGGCACACAAAAGGATGACTAATCCCATTTACTGGAATTTTACAGTTTTCATCAAGGCCGCCGTTTCCATTTCAAGCTTTATAGTAAAAGCAAAACACCAACTGGCAAACTGACTTCTGTTATTGTTGTAGTAAATTAGTATAGCTTACTATTACAGTAAAAGAGTTGCTTTTAAGGATTACTCCTTGAACTGAAAGGAAAATTGTATTTAATTTTTTTTTAAGAGGCAATTTATAGCAATACAATTTATGGTACAGAAGGATCCTTGTCCTTTCCTAAGCAAAACCCTACTCTACTGTGCCATTTCAACAATATTCTCTCCCTCTTTTTCCATCTCTGTGTCTTACCCCCCACACTTTCTCTTTAATTTCATGCTTTCAAAAACACTGGATTAGATCTAAGCTGAAACAAATACCTTTCTACAGTGATGCGAAGCTCATTGTTATCAATAAAAATGTGTGCATTGTATATTGAATGATTTTTGATTAATGTTTAGCAGATATAAAGGGGGAAAAAAGGAAAACTATCCCAAGCTTCTTTTTTTCTTTTACCAGAAAAAGAGCCCATTTTACAAAAGCCTTTTAATTTTCTTAACTCTTTTATTGCAGCATTGTTTTTAGAGTCTGTTTGTGTGAGGACAGCTATAGGAAGTCTTTAAAAAAAGGTTTGAGCTTATCGTGACAAATCTGATTGATACCCATTTAAAAAGACAATAAATTCTAAGATAGCCATCTTAGACTTTAGGCCACATTACAACTGTGAGTCCCTATCATTTATCTCTTTGCTAGTCCCTTCTCCATAGCCTTGGTTTATTCCAGTCACCTTTTCCTTTTTCCCTTTTTGTTCCCATGCTATGAATCATCTCTCCTTCCATCTGAAAATCTCCATAATACGCTATATCCCCAACCTGTGACCCCCTTCATGGTGGACTGGTACAAACTGACACAGCTTTGGGATCAAAAATACATATCAAAGTGTATTAAAACCAGGCTAAATTTCTATAGAAATACAATCAAATTTGCCTACTATTTGCTTAATTTCAGCTTCCAGAATAGCTGGTATTTCTTAAAGCCCCAGCTTCTGGCTCATGTTTTTATCTGAGAACCTTGACTTCTAGGTAATGAGATGAATGAGACGAGCTCTGGTGAGGCCGCACCTGGAGCATTGAGTGCAGTTCTGGGCTTCCCAGTACAAGAGGGACGTGGACCCTCTAGAGAGGGTCCAGGGCAGAGCGATGAAGCTGATTAAGAGACTGGAGCATCTACTGTATGAGGAAAGACTGAGCGAGCTGGGCCTGTTTAGCCTGGAGAAGAGGAGAATGAGAGGAGATCTAATCAATATGTACCTGGGGAGTGAATGTAGGGAGGATGGGGCCAAACTCTTCTCTGTGGTAGCCAGTGACATGACAAGTTGAACAGGAACAGGAAGTTTCATCTCCATGTGAGGAAGAATTTCTTTACTGTGGGGGTGACAGAGCCCTGAAACAGGCTGCCCAGAGAGGCTGTGGAGTCTCCTTCTTCGGAGATCTTCCAAATCCATCTGGATGTCATCCTGTGCTCCGTACTCTAGGTGTCCCTGCTGGAGCAGGGGGGTTGGACTAGATGAGTTCTAGAGGTCCCTTCCAATCTTAACCATTCTGTGATTCTGTCACTCTGTCCTTCTGTCTGAGTGCTTAGGACTTGAAAGCAAAAATCAAATAGGAAAGAACAGGCTTCATTTATTGCTTTGAAAACTTCATGATTTTAGACCAAATCTATGATTCTTCTTTGAGTGGGGAAAGGAGATGATGATACCCACATCTGGCAAAACTAGAAGGATATAATAACAACTGCTTCCCTATTGTCATTATGACAATAAATATTGGTCTAATCCTTCCCAGTACAGACAGGAAAAGCAAATCTCCTCAAAATGAGCGGGACCAAACCCTCAAGATGTTGTTTATGGGTGAATCAAAGAACACTCACTCTCTCCAATGAGCTTGTCATCCTTCAGCCTGATCATGTCATTTTTTTAAAATAGTTTCAAAGATTTTTCTTGTCTTGTCTTCTTGAAAATACATCTGAGTAGCAAAGTCTCCTGGACTCTCTTTTGTAATGTAAACTGAGCTTATTCTAAGAATTGACAGAGCCTGTTTCTGATGGAATCATAACTGGGAACTACCAAAATACAGAAGATAGTGGAAACCTCTGGGTATATGTGAATAATTAGCTTTATTTACAAAAGAGCATTGGAAAGTAAATTTCTTTTGTGATTTTATCACACTCTTGACACCTGAGGAACTCTATTGCTGGTAGAACTGGGAAGCTTTGCAGTTTCTGGAGACCCAGCTCACGCTTTGGCCACGCGCCAGTTCCATGTCAGGTAAGACAGATGGGCTGGCTGAGCACTGCTTTGGGGATCAGAAATCTGGGACATCTCCATGGCAGATATGTCTGGCAATGGCCTATCTGATCACAGAGGTGAAAGAACAAGTCAGGATTTACCATGTTGATCTTCCAGGGTCCCTCATCTCTCAGGGGTGAGGACTTCAGTGTATTGTGCTCTTAGCTGAGTTAGTGCCAGCCCGTTTAGCGGGTTTGGTCATATGGTTTGGTCCCCCGAAAATGCAGCTGAACTCACCTGACTAATGTTTTGTTTTCATAATTGTAATGGCTCTTTCCCATACAATGCAATTTCCTCACACACATGGTTTTGTGTCCAAACTAAAGGTCAGATTCTCATCTGGTTTAAATCAGCATGGCTGTGCTGATCTTATGCTTACGTATACTAACTAATAAGCTGGAAAATTACAGCTAGCAGTGTTATACAAATGGGCATAGACTCGTAACACTGGGGTCATCACTGACATTAGTATGAATGTTAAGACATTTTGGAATTCTTATTCATGACGTCCATAACTTAGAATTTCGAAAATCACCATATTGTACTCTTTATGGGTGCTTTGGACTCTGCTTTTAGTTAGGTATCAGCTTTTTATAATAAACCATCTTCATTCCCATCCAATTTCTCTACAAACTTTTCTTAGAGCAGAGCTGCTAACAAACTAAACATCCTAAGATCCTAGGTCTTGCTTGTGTAACTTTTTATTTTCCTGAATAGCAGTCTGAAAGCAATTATTTTTTGTAAGGCAACTAAGACACAACAGTCACTGTGCAAGAAGAAACTACCAGTAACATTGGTGTAACTTCTTTCTCAACAGAACACTGAGGGAGCAGCAAATGAAAATGGGAGCTGTGCCATGACAGACAGTGGATTGTCAACAGCTGAACTGTTGTCTAGAAATGGAAAATATATTTTCATATTTTCTGCTATTCTCCTCTTACAGTAGAAAACAGAAACAGAACTGTCTCGCACACCTCATGTCCAGAAAGAGTCCTCTTCCCTTTTCATTTCCCAAGCTGGACTCTCTCAGTCCTGTCCTCTAGATCTCACAGAATCATTTGGTGTGAAAAGGATCGTCTGGTCCAACACCCCTTCTCAAAGAGTGTCATCTAGGGCAGGCTGCCCAGGACCGTGCCCAGTCAGTTTTTGAATATCTCCGAAGACGGGCATGTCACCACCTCTCTAGTCAACCTTCTCCAATGCTCAACTGCTAACAGGAAAGATGTGGTTTCTAGCGATTGAGTGGTTTCTGGTGTTCCTCTGGTGTTTCTGTTTGTGCTTTACTTCTTGTCCTGACCATGGGTACCACTGAGTAGAGTCTGGCTTCCTAGCACCTACCCATCAGGTATTTAGACACACTGATAAGATTTTCCCTGAACCTTCTCTTCTTCAGGCTGAACAACCCCAGCTTTCTCAGCCTTTCTACACGACATAGATTCAACCCTTCAATAATCTCTATGACCTTTCACAGAACTCATTCCAGTAAATCCATGTGTCTCTTATATGGGGGGCCTGGCATGCTGTCTGGATGCCGCAATTCAGGTGGGGACTCACCAGTGCTGAGCATAGGGGAAAGATCACCTATATCAGGTTGGTTAAGCATGACTCCTCTTCATAAACACATGCTGACTAGTTCCAGTAACCTTCTGGCCCATCATGTGTCTGTAAACAGCCTGCAGTATTAGTAGCTCCATACCTTCCCAAGGACTGAGGTAAGGATAATGAGCACATAATACCCCACATACTCCTTCTTGCCCTTCTTGAAGATAAGAGTGACATTCTCTCCCTTCCAGTCCTGAGGAAGACTGGATGAGACTGAATCTCTCTCCTGATTGCCATGACCTTTTAAATATATTTGGGAATGCCTTTGCAATGTCTCTGGTCAGCTCCTGCAGCACTTATAGGTGCATCCCTTCAGGGCCCACAAACTTATGTCTGCTCAGCTTGCAGAAATGTTCCTTAAGTCAATCCTTCTCCACCAAGTCCTGGGATTCCTGAGGGCTGGCCTTATCATTTGAGGCTGAGATGAAGTAGGAATTCAGTGCAGTAGCAGACGCATATTTCCCTAGCCCTTCTTTTGCTGAAAATGTTCTTTTAGGAGCTCTTCTTGTTGCCCTTGTTGCCTCTTGCCATTTTCAGCTCCAGGTGGCTTTAGTTCTCCTAACCCTGCATGTGTGGAGAGTGCCTCTACATTCCTCGTGTACATCTACATTTGTCCTTGCTGCCACCTCTTCTACTTGTCCTTCTTCTGTTTGAGTTGAGTCAGGAGCTCCTTGCTCATCCATGCTCAATTCCCTGCTCTTAAACTGGATACTTGGTGAGAATGCAGGTGGTGATCCTTGACCACCAACCAGCTCTCCTGGCTATCTCTTCCCTCCAGGATAGGGTATCCTATGGGATTCTTCCAACCAGGTCAAAACCTGCTCTCCTGAAGGCTAAGGCTGTGATTCTGCTTTTTATCTTGCATAGTGCTGAACTCCACCATCTTGTGGTTATTGTAGTCAAGGGTGACCCTGTCTGCTAAAGCGTAACTCACTGCAATGCCCGTCTGCCACAGGTGAAATGGAGCCACAGTCCCAGATGCTGCTGTCTGTGTGCCTAGATGTCCAGGAATTTTTTAATGCCAGGTCAAGGGCAAAGCTGGAGTCATAGACAAACATCACATGGTTTGTCTCCTCACTGGGCAGGGATCTTCAGTAACCACTAATACTGCCGGCAGAGCTGGAGGTGCGGGTTATGATCCTCTTCATCCGCATTCTCTGCATAGGGATATTCAGCCATTGCCAGGGTCTTCAGTGGGGCTGTAGGTTACCACAGGGTCCTTCGCTTTGCTATAGGACCCAGAGGTGCTCACACTTTCCAGCTCCAGGGCACAGTAGGAGGCATGGCAAGGTTTTCACCCGCTCCTCTGCACCCTCACTGGACAGGCAGCTGCAGTCCCAGCCACAGCACTGCTTCTCCCAGGGGCTGAGCTGTGAAGGGAACTTGTCTCTGTGGCTGTATAAAGGGAAAGAGTAACCAAGTGGGTCACCATCATGAATCATGTTTCCTTGCAGGCCAGACAGCTGCTCTCCTCTCCTATGGAAGCAGCAAACTGCAGGATAGAGGTGCTGATGCATCCTGAGGGGGGATGCCCCATTTCCTGCCCTGAGGTGGGGGCAGCCCTTGACCCTCTCACTAGAGAAGGTGGTGTTAATAGGGGCAGAGTGTTGCCGGCCCCCTGGCACCTCTATCCGCAGGGAAAGAATCCGCAGATTGCTTGATACCAGCTCTGAGCCACAGCAGGGTGATACTTCCACAACCACCTTTCTGCTTAGAGTTTAACAACACCAAAAGGACACAGACGCAGTGCTGGACCTTTGGCACGCACATCCAAATTTTCATGTTCTTCCATTCCAGTTCAGGGAAGAAGTAGTAGAAAAGGATCACATCAGGTATCCCACATTTTACCCTAGCCCATAGGCCCAACAAGGGAAGAAAACACTTTCATCATCTTCTTTACTTGTACAGGACACTTGGTCATATCCCCTCCCCCCTCAAGTGGAGATTAATTCTTGGCATGAGAAGGACAACTATTCTGCATTTCCCAAGCAGAGGTGCTCTGCCAGAAGACTTTCTCATTGTCCTTGTAGGTAGGGAATACTTTGCTACCATGCCTTGAAGCACAAGGACTGTCTGAAAGGACGAACAGAGAGAAGTCTCCATTTGGAAGTTGGACCCTATTGGGTCTCAGAGCACACTAGGCAGGATCCTGGCTCTCCATCTCCTCCAAAGTCCCTCTGGCCACTCAGGCTCCTGGGCAGCACAGAAGCCCTGGCAGCCCAAGCCCTGTCTCCCTGCACTCTTTGACCATTTCAACAAAGCTCCTGCCAGGCCACCAGCACTGGGGACATCCCCCACTGCCTACCTGCCTCCCCACGTTCCCACCCAAAAGCAGAGAGCAGATCTTCAGCCTTCCCCACTCCCCCACCACAAGCACGCCTTCTAGCATCAGGGTTTCTGGAGCCTGGAGGGTGCCCAGGGGCATCCCTGAGGCCTTCTCTAGCTAGGTGCAGGTCCAGACATCTTCTGCAGGAGCTGCCCCTGTCCTGCAACAGAGGGTTCCCTGAGGTCTGATGCTTAGGAGCATCTTGTGCTTCTAAGAGGTCACCTGAAGGGAAATCATCTCTGATCTCTGCTCCTTAACTACCTTTGGTCACAGCAGGGCTCACAGCTGAAGAAAACAAACATGGTTAACTCGTTATTTAAGATCTGATTAATTTCCTTAAAGAGAGTTCATAGCATAAATCCACATGATGGTTATACCAGTGTTCTGCCCAGATATTTTAGTGCTAGAAATCTGCCAGGAATGAATGTTCCCAAACTGATCCATGTTGGTTCATACGCCCATCTCACACAGCTACTCCAAGAGCAGATTTCCTCGTTTCCTAGCTTTTTCCAGAAGGTGTCACTGTAAGGCAGTGTCGATAAAAAAAGCCTGTGGATTTAAAAATAAAAGAGTGAAAAAGCTTCATGGCTCTTTTCTTGCAATGATTATTTAACTCCTAATAAATCAACATCAACAGTTTAAAACATTAGAAGGGGAACATGAAATGGGAGCATCAAAGTTTCTCCATAATTTGAATTTACAGTCTGTCTGAGAACATTTCATCCCAAAGCAAATCCAGTTTCTCAGCCCATTAGTTTAATAGCTGAGAGTGTGAAATCACTGAAGTGACTGCCTAGTTTAAAGCCTAATCTTTTAATGATAATATTCTGTATATGTACATAGGCATACGTCTGAGAAGCACATGTGCACATCAGTGAAACGTGGGTGCAACTTGGTAATAAACCACTGCAAACAAAAATATTTATTTTCTAGATATTCAGTGAGATTGGATTTTTTTGCAGGTTTAAAATTCCTTTGTGCCAAAGGTTTCAGAACAACATATAAAAGGTTATTATGAGATTAATGAGTGAGACAGATTTGGAAATTGTTGGTAATGTGGCCAAGAATTGGAATATTGTACTGCAAAGGTGGATGAGATTGAGGGTTCCATCTATAGAAAGGGCATAAAAACTTAGTAAAACAAAATGCAAAGCCTCACACATGGGAAAAATAAGTTGATATGCACTGATAGCCAACGAATGAAGAGGAGAAAGTCTGGATTATGGCAAGAGACTAGTAGGCTGCAGGTATGGTCTAGAATTGAAAAATATAAGTAGGACAAAACAAAAAGGGTTTCCAGGAAAGCCAGAAGAGCTATGGCCTCTTTAACCCAAGGTGTGCTGAGCTCTCACGGGGAAGGCTGTACCCTTTTCTGGTTGCTCATATTTGGTGGTGGTGAATACAAACTGGAAGAGGAAAACATTGGCATGTTTGTAGAAGTCAACCATAGCATAAGAGAAACATTTAAAAAGCAAGAAAGATGAAACACAAAAACTAGTATAGGAAAGTGGTCATTTAAGCTGTAAACTAAGGAGACGGAGTTCTCAAGCAGAACCCTCTTCTAAGTAATATATATTTAACTATAGCATATAATGTATTTAATTACAATATAAGATAGTTTGGGAGGGCCTGTTTCCTACCAGTTTTCAACTCAGTGAAGTAATCATATACAACTACTGGCTCATTCCTTTCACTCTGCATGGACTGGGTGCAGCCCTGTAAGAGATGCTACATGACATATCCCCTGTCTCTTTGCATCTGAAATTGTCAGATCAGACAGACTCTGGTCAATGTGTTTGCAAAGCCACGCTGCCAGGAGCAGGTCTGGGGCAGGAGTGGTTTCCTGGATCCAGTGGAGAGCAGGATCCGTCCGAGCGGGCTGCGCCCACAGCAGTCCAGCTTTCACTCTGGGTAGACTCGGTTTGGGGGCCTTTGGAGTGAAAAGCCTGCCTGGAAGAGAGGCCATTATCCTCCTGTGATTTTTTTTTTTTTATTCTCTGAGGGCAATCAAGAGTGTGGAGACAGGAAAGGACAGCATCAGGGAGCGGGGAGGGAGACAAGGCAGGCACTTGAGGTATGTCCCTGAAGGACCCTAACAGGACAGAGTTTCAAGTACTCATTTTTACAACACATTCTTAGTAACAAATTTTCTATTTAACTGATGTGTTGACAAATCAATCTTGATTTGAATTTGTACATTGCTTTGATTCTCCAGGCAAGTCTTGAATATGCAGCCAAATTCTTAATATAGAAGCAACTGGAAGTAGGTCATTTCCGCCCTTCAACTATCACAAAAAACTCTGCTATGCTGTGGAAGAAAGGGAGAAGTTTCCCCTCATCTTTTAATCTTCCAAGGTTTCTGCGGTGCAAAGCACTTTAAGATAAAGGAATTGGCACCGAATAAAAATATTTATTTCCCTTTTCCTTCAGTTTTACTCTTCATTGGAACAATATTAATGAAATCCATCTATTTACTTTGTGGGATCCTAGTAATGTACCTTCTCGTTATACCATAAATAACAGAGAAGTAAGAACCTTATGATTATTAATTTTAAATCAAAGTAATGAGTTTTATAATGGATTCCATAATACAGATTTCAAAGTTTACAGTAGTTTAACCATAGACAAACATTGTGTCCTTCCCTCCTTTGTAATTCAGCTGCTCTTTATTTTCTGTCGCAGCTTTGTATGGTTTAAACATCTGGGCTTTCAGAGTCATTCCATGTCTGTTTGCCTTATTAGAGGGTTTGGTACTGGAGTTCTCCAACTGAATGCCAGAATCCTTCCCTTTGTTTTTCCCAATGACGTACACAAGAACTTTGAGGTGGTGTAAGAACAGAGGGATTCATGGCTAATAAATACTTCATCTAAATGGGTGAGTGTTTGAGCTGGGCTGTTAGCTTAATTCTAACCATAAGGAGCAATAACCACAGCATACTTCGGGTGGGAGAAGACATCAATCACTGTCACTTTTCAGCAGAAGGGAAAAAGAGAAGGGAGGGAAGAAACAGGGGTAGATTTTGGCTTTTGGGAACTGTGGTGTAGGCTTTTTACTCATTCTTTTTTGGATTGCTTGTATTTTGTGCTGCCATCTGACACACTTTACTTCTGTGGTACTGTCGTTCTCATTAGCAGGTAAAACAGGATGATTAATATGAATATTCTGAAAAAGGCTGGCTGTTATTCAGTTGTATTAGAACAGTGCAGAAAACTCTGATCCATATTATCCTCTCGGTGTAAAGGGAGGTTTTCCACAATATGTCCCTTGACATACAGGAATTGAGATACCTCTGTTGTACTCTGAAATTTATCTCACATCGTTTAACTTTAGGAGAAGTCATTCCTGTTACAAGTTAACAAGCAGCCATATTAATCTTACCATAATAGCAGAAGCTTGTTTCTCATGGTTACTTTCAGCTTTGCTTTCCTTGCAATTAGAAGGCACTGAGAAGATGTGCTTTTAAATCAACACGAAGGGTTTACTGGGAGGTCTGATTTCCTCCTGATGCAGGAATGATTTGCTTTTTTTTTGGTAAGTTTTACATTCACTCTTTTGAAAGAAGAGAAATGGGAGGTAGATGTGCTACACTTCCCTAAAGTGAAAATACCTTACGAGAGCATTTTTTGTTGTGAACAGCATACCTTGGTTGGCAGCAGTCAGCTTGCTGTGAACTCAGCCAGTTCCCTAGTGTCATACCTGTCTGAGGTAAGGGTCTGGCCTTGCTGAAGCCGGGTTTGTCCTTGACTGAAGGAATTCACAATGTCACCGTCAGTGTCTCATTTTGCTTTTTTTTTTTTTTTTTCATTCCTCAGCATTCCTATGTTTATTTGAAAACTCACTGACACTGTCTCTTCATATCTGGTAATCAGATACTATGTGCATCCAGGGAGATCTCGTCTTCGTCAGCAGCATCGCTGCTGCCATTGGCCTGGGGAGAGGGGCAGCTCGGACAGCGTCTCGCTGTCTGTGCCCATTACCAGCTCACGAAAGAGATCTCATATATGTCTTATTTATTTAGATAGGAGGCTTTTGCAATTGGAAGGCTTCGGTCTCCTAACTATATTCACCATAGCTGTTCTTTCTTGCAGCTATATTCTGCCACTTTGAAGCAGCTGAGTTTTTGCAAATAAAATGAGTTTTTCTCTTTATTTTGGAAAACTGCTGTCATTCAGATGAGCTGCTACTTCTTCTTTTAAACCTCTCTCACTGACTCATTTTTTTGAGAGCCAGCTGACTCATTTAATAATATATAGATGAGAATGAAATGAGAAAGGCAGTTGCTTTCTGTTTTCTCCTACTCATTGTTACTGAATATATGTCAACTTCAGATTTACACCAGAGCCAGTTTTGAATAGGAGGAAAACTGAAACAATCCATCAGGATCTTCTAATAAAATTTTTCAGTCTGTTTTATCTTTCCCTTTGATATAATCTTTCAATTTTTGATGGCTTGATGAGGTTGGAAATGTCTGCTTGTTCTTTTTGTAAAAGCATGTGTGAAACTCCTGTACCTTAATGGTCACAACCAGTTTTGCCATCAATCTCAGCGGAGCAAAGATTTCTATTCTACATGAGAAAAAAAAATCTCTTAATATCTTTTGGTATTTTTGAATTAAAACAAAACAAAATAATAAAAAAAGACTTATAGGCTTGAAAAGAAACAAAAACACTTTGTTAATGCCTTTTGTTCTCAAGAAAAGTATTTTCTAAATAGAGCTTTGAAAAGTTTTTTTTTAATTTCAGTCTACTTGTTTAAAATATGATTGGTTGAACAGTTTCTCTCTTACTTTTTGTGGCTCTTTTTTTTCCTTTTTTTCTTTTTCCAATATAAGGTCTTCAAAACCCTTTTTTTCCAGTTTGTTTCTTTTTCTTATTTGTCTTCTTAGTTTCGATTTTATGATTTCTGTCTATCTATATTTTTCTGTTTTGATTTCTGCATATCTCTGCATCACAGGTGGTCTTCATTTCGTTCCTTTCCCCGCACCTTTCTTCTATAGTATTTTATATTGCACCTACTGAGTAGGTGACTAGAATCTCAGAATATTCTTACTAACGCCTTTTTACTCTACCTTCCTGAAAAAATAAGATTCCTAGGACCACTATCTAACATCCTGCTGTTGAGAAAGGGAGATGTTCAGCAGGTGCCTATGGACTAATCTTGCTAGCAGTGATACCCATAGAAATGTAGGTGGACAGTGTGAAGCACAGCTCTTGGGATGGCATTGATACCATAGATGTTGCAGGAGGAGAGGACTTCTAACCTTGGATTCGGTAGTAGAGATGCTCACTAAAGGTGGTGCCAGCACAGAGCTGGCAGAACATAAGTGTGGGAATCCAGTAGAATCCCAGAAGCATACTGAATGGTTTTGCTAGGTCTTTCTCAACACCTTAATGTGTTCAAAATTGTTAAATGGCTTAGGTAAGGCTAGAGATAGATGTTTTAGTTTGAGATTAATGCATGGTAGCGAAGATTTGAAGCTGCAGTTAAATAGCAACTTCAGTACATCTATAGCAGATGGAGAGACAGAAATGTGATCCAAGGGGGCATCACTGTTACGGCAGAAGAACGGTTGTTCTTCACCTAAGATGACACCACAGGCTCTTTTAATTTGACTGAGCACCTGTCAGTATTCTGTCTTCCACTTACTGGTAAGTGGGGACAAGACTTCCCCTTGCCTTAGCTCTTTGTAAATTTCATGTCTGGGTGTTTGATTTCTAGTATCCCTATAGCACAGTAATGGCATAGGGAACAATGAGGGTGAGGGTACCCTCTCCAAAACCATCCTCGAGCTTGGTTGTTCAGACATCTGTTAAGGAATGAGGTGATTTGCATTTAAACATCGTGAATTAAAGAAAGCAAAACCTTCTGTAGCTGGAGGAATACTTTACTTGATGAGCTTTTAGGGGAAATGGTTTATCATTCTCTCTAAAACTAATGTTCATTCTTAGGCCTTTACCACAAATGCTTGGGAGGAAGATCTGCCTTTAAAGGAAACTTTCCCTTTGATCTGTGAAGCCTTCTTTCTGAAACAGTTCTTCTTTCTTTCAGCAGGAACAACATTTTTATTTCTAGCCTCTCTGAGCTAATTTGTCTTTCTTAAAAAATCAGTCATCATATTGAATACATTGTCTATTCCTGTGTCTAAACACATTTCTGCTTAGCTATTTAAATCATTCAGTTCTTGCAGTGCTAAGTCAAATGGTGACTGATATATATATATATACACATACATTGCTTTTCTTCTGGAGCACAAAATATGAATGACTTACCAGATAAACCTGCTTACTTTTGGAATAATCTTTCAATAAGTACATTAAGCAAAAGCTTTACTGTGTTTGCTGCTGAAGAGTAAATAATCCTCCATCCTTACACTGTATAATAAAGCCCTTTCTCCCACTTCTGTTCTTCCGCTTTTGTTCCTATCCCAATTCCCTTCCCCATCCCTGCCTCCCACTACTCAAGTCTCCTGATGAGCATTTATACCGACTAGTCATGAATAAACCAAGTTAACATCAAGAAATATAACTGATAATGTCAAAAAAAAGAATCTAAACCATATACTTAAATGTTGTCTGGAAATATTTTTGGTACTTCATTAAGGCTGAAGGTAACTTGTTTTGGCACTTCTCATAAGCAACCATCCCTCACCCCTTCAAACTAATGTATTAGAACAGTTTGGCAGGATAATCTTCACACACTTTCAATTCAGTGTTATTAGTTTCAGAAGCACCAACTCGCCTACAATATTTAGGAAATTAATCTTGGCATACAAATTATTTCCACCTATTCCACACTGGATCTCTTCAAGTGATTATTTCAACTAATTCTCTTGTAATTCATGTGAGTTACTACATATCTTTTAATCCTGTTAAGAAGAGAATAGCGATTATTTAGTTAAGGAGCTCATTGGAAAAATGATCTAAAGTGCACTCTAAATCATTAAACAAAGCCCATAATTGAATTATGTAACACTAAGGAGAAATTTCCATGCATGTTCCAGAGGGTCAGCAATGAATATCTGCTTCAAATGTATTTAACTTTTGCCATGAACACAAAGAACGCTATTTTTCTTTGACCATGTTTTTTATTTTTTCCCAAGTTACCACTGAATATGTTTAAAAGTTGACTGATTGTTTTCTATAACAAACTGATTGTCAGTTGTAATTCTCTTAAATAAACTGTCAACAGTCTACTTGTCTTGATAGCATAGCTTGACTAATAACCTGATAAACAGATTTAGTCCAACATGCATTTTAAAGACAAACTTTTTACTGTATTTAGATGCTTTTGAATATACAAACTAATGTATTAGTGCTTTCTAAATCTCCTTTCCCTCCAGTTCACTAAAAAGATTGGTTAGCCCAGTTAAAAATCTATTTGCCTCTTTACCAAGCATTCAGCAGAAGTCAAGGTACAAGGTACAAGTTTCAGAACGGTGGAAATCTGAAGAACAGTGCTAAGAGTGTCTTGAATAAATCAGAACAGTCTTGCAGGAAGAAGATTCATTATCATCGTCATTATTGTTGTTTATCTGGCAACAAATTACAAATCACAGCTTGGTCCTCCAGTTCATGTCATAGGAACAGTGCAGCACCAAGTCACGAGAGAGAATACAATGACTGGACCTTTAAGTGCTATTTTCAACTTTTCACAAGTGATGGGTTTTTTATCCTATTTCTTAATTCTGAAAATTTTGTGTAAAGAATATTAAGCATTCTAAGGCTTTACTTCACTATGTAAAAGGGAAAAAATACCAGTTTAGTTATACCTCTTCAGCAATACATTATTTTTAGTATGTGAAAACAAAATAGTGTTCAAATTAACAGCAACTGAAAAAAATATATATTCACACATTCCCTCTCTTAGCACTTTGGAAAAGCAATTTCATAAAGCTGAAAACAATTAAGAGCTAAATCATTTGGGAGAAAGCATTTAAACAGAAAAATGTGAATGATAATTGGGAGCTGCTTAGGAATATTTTACCAAATGCTCTAAAAGCCACAATTGAGAAACAAGGCCATGTTGGTTTTAAAAAAAAAAGTCACCCAAACAAAACAAAACAAATCAAAAACCCTGACTCAAAGGGAAAGTGGAAACAGATATGAAAAACACATACACATGGAAAAAAATAAAAGATGTAAAATGAAAAATTATATAAAAAAAGAAAGGAAAATTTGACAGAAATATGAATCAGAAGGTGGAAAATATTCAATAGTTAAGAAAATAAAAAAATGTATAAAGTTAGCAGAATAGTGGAAGGATTCTAAACACCTTCTAAATAAAAAATTAAGGGAGATTCCTATTATTAGTATCAATCAGCATAGCTTTTTGGAAAGCAGATTCAATGTCTTCTTTAAAAAATATAAGTTTTATAAAAGGCATTGGCATAGAAATTTTTCTGGCATTTGGCATTCTGGTCCAGTTTTGGAAGGGAAAACAAGTAATATGGCATAGATTAATACCTCATGAGTAGATTTAAATGTGTAAGTATAGTTGAGGAGCTGTCATTAAAAGGACAGGTTTCCAAAGCAGGGGTGGTAGTTCACGGCCTCTATATCGATAACATTTTCATCCCTGATAAAAAAGAATATATGAAAATAATTCCCGACAGGGTTTTCAGAAACCACTCAAAAAGTCAGAGTACTGATACAAAGAGAGAGAGAAAATTGTTTTCCTGGGGCTAGATGGAAAGTCATGCATCTAGGAATGAAAGGTGACAGCAAGACAAAACAGAGGAGCTGATGACTGAATAACGAGTGGTGATCCTGCAAGTGAGCTCAGAAGGCTGCTGCTCGCGTGGATGTGTCGGGCCACAGGAGCACGAGGAAGTCTGAGGCTCTCATGCTGGAGAGGGCTGAAGAACCAGAGGGTCCCAGGAGAGGGACAGAGCCTGTGATACAGATGGGAGGGCTGCAGCTCGCCTTGTCCCACTGTCTTTGCTGCCGCTAAGGGCTATAAGAATGATGAAAGGATTTTTTTTTTCTGAAAAAATATCCTGAAACGCTCCAGGAGCTATTTAGCTTATTATCATAGGGCTGAATAAGCTGTAACATGATTGCAGCCTACAGATACGCATGTTGGGTAAAGGGGTTTTAGGCTAGGTGGCTCTGCAGCCCAGCAACAAAGAATTCACGAGTTCAGATAGGAAGCGTGGTCACGTTCTAGGAAATCCTGCATCTGTGAGATGGTCAGGCTAGATGGTCCCTGACAATCTACAGATCTATATAGACAGAAACAAGAACCTGGACATCCACAGAAGGAGGGGAAGAGATCTGCTCAGCTCTGAAAATACTGCTGCAGATGTCACAACTCAAATAACATTTGGAGAGTTTTACTCTAATGTAATCCATCTTTGCAAAAATGACACATCTGTTTCCACTTTCTGTTCCTTATATTATCTTTGTAACATCACTGTAGACTCCATCTGGAACTAAAATTCTTTTTATTTTTTTTTAAAGAAGTGTTCCTGATAAAATCTGGCATTGTAATGATTTGGAGGCAAGAATAAGCTTGGAAAATGGAACATTTTCTGTTTCCTGCCCATGTAACTATGGTCCTTCCCTCTCTGCAGGCACACATGGTACAGATATATACAAATATGAATGCACTTAGGCTGTACACATATAGCACTGTGAATTAAAAAAAAACAAATAGATTAAGGAAATAGATCTTGCTTTGTGTTAATAACATGCATACTAATCCTAAAAACAAAATAAATGTGTTCTTGGAGAAATATTTTAAATAGCAATAGGTGTGATTACTTACTGTGTGGTATTAGTAGTTGTCTTTCTGTTCCTGATTTTGGTAGCTTATGTTTTGAAACCCTCTCTCCCCGCCTGGCTTTGTAGTGAATCCAGGCTGCTGAGGCTTGGTCTTGTCCTACTGTAGTTCTGCAGTTTAAAGGAATTTCACCATTGACTTCAGTAAGAGCCAGCACTACTTTTGCTTTTCAGGCTCTTTTAATTTCCTTCACCATGTGCAATTGCAGTTATTACTCCTGCTTCTGTTATGCAAAGGTCCTTTTCAAATTTCATCATTCAACCATTTCAGTGGTTAGTGAATTATATTTATTGTGTTTAGATAAATCAGACTGAGGAAAACTATTAAATTGTATCCTCAAGCTGTTTGTATACATGTTTAATTTGGGTAAGTATATATGGAAATGTAAAATGTTTCTTTGTTAATAATGGATGAGTTTTGGTGTGTCTTATTGCACTAAGCAGAATGAATAAATGTGATTACTGGAAAACTTGCTTAGTCTTATCCTGTGTTTCCCCTAGAGATCCAAGTACAAAGACAACCAAAGTCAATGGAGTCTCAGAGTGCAAGTAATCTTTTAGTGCCTTTGGTTTAGCAATGCTGGGGTGGATATCTTTCCAGCAAAAAAAAAAAAAAAAAGGCAAGGAGCGCAAGTGTTTTGCTAAGGGAAAAGAAGGATAAGAAAAGCAATTTTTGTAAATTATATTCTTAAACAATAAAACCATTTAATCTGCTTTTAATCAGTGAAAGCTAATTAAGAGGCTTTTCTTGTAACTTACCAAACTTTCTCTGTACTTTTCTATTCCGGTTAATGTTATATTTTGGACCTTTTGGTTGAGTGTAAGAGGGGAGGTAAGAATACAGGTAGTATTATTTATCTGTCAAAATTTGAAGTTGAGTAAAAAAGAGCAATTCCAAGGAAGTCTGGTGACCACTTCTTGGTCAGCTTTTCATAGCTTAGTTTAATTTAGATGTTTTTATAGAGGAAGAGAAGGGAAATATTTTGCAGTGTCACATGTGGTTATAATGGAACTATCTCTAGACTTCTGTTTCTTCTTTTGTTTCCCCGGGCTTCTGTTTCCTGCCTCAGGTTTGGGAAGGAAATGCGTCCAACACAATGACCGCGCTCTTTACAACATGCATGAAATGACTGAGAACTTCTTAAAGGCAATGGCCTAGCAACATCCTTTCTTTCTACGAGACTGGAAACACATAACTCACCCTTAGGAATTTCACAATGCTCATACTTTTTTGAGGTGACTTATATGTGTGAGAACAATGTTTGATAGGTATTTCATCTGGTAGAAGATGTTTAGAATCTTGAGGCCACCTTCACTTTATCCATCAAGAATCAATTCTGTTAACTACTTTTATATTTCTAAGCATGTGACAAAACTGACATATCCACTTGATGGATACTTTACAGCATAGTGCTCCTGGGTAGAAAATGAGGTCCAATTCTAAGGTAAAGAGAGGATTATTGGGTGATTTTCATATGCATAAATATCTTTTCTAAACAAATACTTAACCAATTCTAATGCCATCAATCTATTAGCCAACTTTTCTAGGACTCTGACATCGTTACTGAGGTTAAATTTCTTCAGCCTTTGAAACAGAGCCTTCCTGTCCTCCCAGTCAAATCTCTGTCATCCAGACAACAGTCTACCTATGTATCTAATCTAGATAGATTACTAAGAAAATGAAATTTTAATGGGACCATCTATTTTGCTAGCTTTAAATTTAGACTGTCAGCTCATGTTGAAGTTCACAAGGCTACGATGTAACCCATAAGGAGCCTGCCTTCCTGGGAAAACGAAGCGTGAAGATGGAGTTGCAAATACTTTAGAAAGGTTGGGAGAAACCCTGAACTAATCCTTCAAAGCTAATGGAAATACTTCTGTTGTCTGCAGAAGACACTGCACCAGCTCTCCAGCCATACCATGCAGCCTTGGCTGTCTAGTCATATCAGTAAATGTTCCCAGTGATGCTGCAGATTTCTCAAGCCAACAAAGCAGCCTGGGTGTGTATGTGTACATGTAACATCAGTCCTGTGTGTTAACAATTCCTCAGCAATCAGGAATGTTGTCTGATTCCCTAATAGGCTGGGCGTACACATTTCAAGGCAATGAAAGCTTTTCCTTTTTTTTCTTTTTTTTTTTAGAGGGCCAGGCTCTTGCAGCAGCCTCTTGTAAACAAACTGTCAGCATATGCGAATTATATCGTCCCAGAACTGTGTTTTAAGTTAAAGAGGAAAAACTTTAAAGATAGAATTTAGGAATGTTGATAGCCTCAAAAGGACCAAAAAAAACTCAGTGGGGGAAAAAAATGCATAGGGAATGTTTCATTTTTTTGTTACCAACTCAAACCATGTTTTCGTCGACTGACAAATTCTGAAAGCTGTCATCACGGAGAAAACGCTCCAAGACTGCAGTAGTAGTTGCAGAAATGGGCGCCTCATGAAACCTGCTCATAACTGACACCAGGTCCCAGCAGAAGTGTCCACTGCTGTTGCAGAGCAGAGGAAATGACTTTCCATTTAACTCTAAAAGAAGTCTGTTTTAGATGGATGTGAAGCATATTATATAGCTTGTCAGAGCAAGAACTGCAAACCAAGAGGCTCTGGTGCTTCTAGTAGAGCTGTACTTTAACAAGGACATTATCACATTATTGAAAGGCTGATGTAAATGCAAATGCAAACAAAATTTAATTTTTGATTCAGTTTTTCCTAGATCTCTTTGCACCTTTCTAGTCGCCTGATAGAAAATTACTGAGAAGATAAATAGAAATAGGTTGAAAATGCTCTATTTTACTACTTAGTGCTGTCCAGTAAAAAAATATGTTCACTGCAAATGGGAATCATGCCAGCTGTCTTTAATCAGGGATAATGAATGTCTGAATTTTCTGTAAAGTTCCTTGTAATTTCCTTTGTTTAAACTCAAGAAATCTTTAAGGAATTTATCAAATTTGCTGGAGGACATTTCTGATCTGTGAAATGGAATAATCTAAGTATATTAATTGATTTAGGAGATTAAGTAAAATTAACTCTAACCTGTGGAAAAAGAGTATGTTATTACTTCCTTCCAATCTGATTCATATTGAACTGATTTGAGCATTGTATTAAATTATCTGTTGGCCATTGTTTCTTTTTTTCCAGTGGGGAAACAGAACTGAAGACTTGTAATTAGATTTTTGTATTTGTAAAAAAGACTAATAAAAGGAATAATCCATAACGATTGGGTTTCCCTTTGCTTTATTTAACACTTGTCATGTTAAAAGCAAGGTAATTTCAAAATGAAAATTCTTTCTGAGCAAAATCCCCAAAATGTATTTTCTGTCTGAAATGATTTGTCAGGCTAAACACAAATTTGCAAAGGGCTTGGGTTTCCCAGAAATAGCATTATTTGATACAACTTTTGCAACTTGTCAAAAAAAATAATCCAGTAATAGACTTAATTTGCGCTGATTTAAGTGTCATGGGCCACATGTGTCCATTCACTCATTTTAAACCCTTTTATGCAGAGTCCAATTTCGCCACAACCACAGCAGACTTGATATAGCCACAGATCTGCTTGAGATCAGCCAACTAGAACCATCTAGAGAAGGGCTGGCATGGGGGCGTGCGGGGGTGTGTGTGTGTGCGCACGCATTTCTGGAGGTTTTCTTTGAGGCTTTGGATTGCCATTTCATCCAGTTTTTGCATAAGCCATTCAGTTTTAATGAAAGCTTTGATCACTTATGGAACAAAACAGCTTTCATTAATCAAATTTAGAACACATAGAATGACTTAACAATGAAGCGCATGCTTACACACTCTTCAGAGTGCTAATTTTGCCTGATTTTTTTTTCTTCAACCCAATCCACTGTGATTAGATAAAAAAAGATACAAAAAAAAAAAGTATAATGTATAAAGAAGCAGATACAGTATCTACATACAGATTTTTATGTTACTTACTCCTTCTTCAGAATTTTTTCGAAGTCATCAGTTGTAGAAATGATCAATAAGATTCTCACAGGGAAAGATTTCTCTTTTAAGTTGAATGAGAATGGTCATTTCAGGATTTTGTTAGTAACATTCAGCTTTGTATGATCAGGGGACTATGACGCAGTTTGACAGACATCGCAAAATATGTTTTTATTAAAGTAATAACAAGGTTTAAAAGAATTCATGTTTAAATCAGAATGTTTTCATATATTGAAATTCATAACTATTTGAAACTCACATTAGACACTATCAAACATCTTCCTGCAGGAAATTAGTAAGAAAAGACTGTCAGAAAGACTTGGTATCATTCTCTGTTCTGCTGATGGAGCACAGAGAAATTACTTACTTTACAAACGAGCTGATATTTCCCTGTGCTCCATCAGCAGAGCAGGTTTTTATACTGAATTCGGTGGAATCCTATTTTTGTTTTTGATGTCTGTTATATGAACTTAATCTGTGCCTTTCATACATTCAGTGAAGAAACAGTGACAGTAGCTATCCAGATGATTTTCATACTTCAATTATTTGACTTTCTGTGTGAAAACAATACATACAAATGAAAAGCAAAACAAAACAGAACAAAAAAAATCAACTTTAGAAGCCTGCAAAATCAGGAAAGGCAGATTCGGATTGATTTTTTATACTTAACCAAAACCCACATAATCCTAAATATATAGACATTCCCAAGCATTTTAAAAGTTGTCTTTGGACATCATTGTATCAGTTGAGGCTACAGCCCTAATTTTAGCCATAATTTTAGATTCCCTTTTCCTATACATATATATATACATGCCAAAACACTAACATTGTTTTCATAACAGAATACAAATATACTCTGTACCACACATAGTCAAACATAGTCAGGTCACAATGTAAGACTATCAGACTCTCTTTTTTTCTTTCCCCTGGTATTACATGTCAATAGGATGAGACATAGTATTTTTTCTATATTTCTAGTGTTTTGTGAGGTTCCTTTTTTTAAATACAAAAATCACTGCTACTTTTATACCCTCTCAAAGAAAAATAACCAAAATTTCCAAACACTTAGCTTCACCACAGTTTGACAGTGGGTGGGGGACACTATTGCATATATTGCTTTTCTTTATGAACTCTTGAAAATGCTTTTTTCTTGAGCCCATTCCTAACTCACAAGAAACCAAGCAATCTTTAAGGCATTCTAAGTTGCCCAGTGCAAGCATGTGCTGCTGGTTGTCCCTGCCCTGCTATGGTACACCGTAACAAGTTTAGAAGGGCAAATGGGACGGAAGACTAAAACTAGTTTGCATCAGTTCTGAACATGATATTCTTGTCTGGTGCAATTTTTTTTAACTGCTGTTCTTTAGAAACTTTAGGTAGCTTGTAAAACTGATGAATAGGTGAAAGTTTCACTGGGGATGTATTATGTGGTTAAATTATATATACACTTAAACAGGTGTTTTCGCTCATAGAATAGAGCTTGTGTTGTTCTGTGATTGCTTGGGTATTGTCAGCGGCAGGTTTGCTGTGATGCAAACAAGCCTTGATCAGAGGGCACCCTGCAGACGTCACCCCAGGGGAGGTGACAGGATCAGTCCTTCCAAGGATCACGACTGGTAGTTCCTTTCCAAGGTGAACGTGGCTCCTTTCCGTCTGTTCGCAGGATGCTGATTTCACTACTCATTCACTAGTTAAGGCAGAGGGAAAACAGCTGCTACGGGAGCAGCAACATTACCATTTTAATGATTTATGAACTCTTTTATATAAGGAGTTCACTTCTGAAATGAGTCTATTATCCCCACTTTTTGCAATTTTCTTACTCTGAAACCACATGGCAATGTGAACTGGACTGGCTGGCTTTCAAATCAGGAGATCTAGGAAGTCTCCAAATAGGCTCACACCTCTTGGACCCATTGGGCCAGACGAGACCTACTCTACAGAAAAGCCCTGTGAAAGTGGAAAAGCTGAGCCCTCAAGAACAACTTTTTCTCCCTGAAGACTAGCTCCTGTTGTTACCGACTACATACTAATGTAGATATCTCTGTTACATTATGAAAATCAATACATACCAGTGAAAACTGGTGATTGAATAGATTTGCACTTTTAGCTTTTAACTTTTCTCCATAGCTTTACCCCACTATATCCACCTTTGAGCATGGACATTTCTCTCCTTGGCCGGCCTCTCGTGACTCGGCGAGCAAGGCTATGAGTTCCTTCCTGCACAACAGCAGGGTTGCCACACCTCTGCTGATGGATTGAAGTGTTTTCAGGCCTGAAGTCGCATTCCCTCTAGCTGCTACTGATGGACACGATTTTTACTAGGCAAGAATAAAGGGATTTAAGGGAAGAAAGAATAAAAGTGAATTGTCAAAGGAAATCCTGTTATTGGTTCCCACTATTTCCTTCTATTGTTGAATGTCGCAGATGCTGAAGCAAATTTCTACTTAGACAAGAGTCCCACATTAACTATTGTCATCCACATTTGGTCATGGCCAGCAGTTAAATCGTTCTTCCTTCTCATTTGAACAGCTGAAGCATATAGCGGTGTTTCAGACATTATTCAGAGTAAGCATGCATAACACTTCCCCCAGATTGCTGTCCTCTGAAATGGGCCAAAAGTATTGAAAGACAAGTGTTGAACCTTCATAAACTTTTTGGTAGTTCCAATGGAATTGCACAGAGGTGGATCATCAGAACAAGAAACATATAGGTATCAGCATTCTGATTTTTTTCTTCCCTAGGTTTTTAGAGTAATTTATACGGTACATTGAAATCCTCCATGATCCTCTCGATTTTGTCCCTAATGAGCTGTCCAGGAATTTTCTGAGAGTCCCTTCTAATCCTGAAATACTTCTAAAATAACTATTCCCTGAAGGCACAAATTTCAAGAATGGAGCAATCATTGTTTTTAACTGTAGTCTTCAAAAGAGGGTTAAAATTCTCCTAGTGAATCAGTACTAATGGTGCTATGACTGTAGAGGAATCACCAGTTCTTCTCCACTGATCAGACGTGACATTATCCTTGCAGGCTTGATTATATTTTCTCGGAATGAACACAAATACACTTTGCTGAATGAATGCAGGTTCTGAATGTTCAGTCTGATCTGCAGTTCTTGCAAAACAAACTAAAATGATCCCAAGAGTAAAATGACCCAAAGAACAAAGCAAGCACATAGGGCTAGAAGTTAATATTTGTTAATACACTACAGATGCAATGGGTAGAAGAACAGAAAGATAAACGACAGCTCAAGCAGCAAAGTGATATAAATGACAGTCCCTTTAATTGATGTAACTTAAAAGAGAGAAAAAATCTAAAAATTGTCTGCAAGTAGCCCTTAGAGATTTCCTTCTAAGGACAGTCTCCTAACTGTGGCAAATCTGTCAGTTCTCTGCCTTCCACCACTCCCTCCCTTACAGGAATCAGCAGTATGGGGATGTGTAGGGGGCCTGGCCGTAACAGAACGTCTTGTGAGCAGCTACAGGCTCCATCTATGCCAATCTTGGCCCTGTGGCTGAAATTACACAAGATGTTGGCAGTGCTAAAAAAGCTTAGTACCAAAGTTTCCAATCCCCTCTTCTTTCCCAACAGTATGTAGCCCCCCATAGAGGAGGTTGCACTTCTGTGATAATAAATTCAGCCAATCTTTAGCACAGTGATGGTCTCATCTTAATACTTCACTCTAGTCCCTATACCACCTCTCCTGTACTAGTCCTGGCATTGAGACACAGATAGAGTTTAGAGAACCTTATAAAACCAGATGAAGAGGCCCTTTTGAAGAATCTCTTTGAACCATCCTGAGTCACTGGGAATCATCAATGCCAGGCTAAGCGAGGTGGAGAGTGCAAGAGAAAGGGAGGGAAGACCATGGCAGAGCTAGCTGAGACTGGTTTAAACTGTTGGGAAACTTAATTCCCAACAACACCATTCCCATAACAACAACAGCGTGTGGGGTCTCTCAGTAAGCTGAATTACTGAAATTATCCCTCTTAAGGAAACAAACAAACAAACAAATGAGCAAAACCCTCAACCCCCACCTTCCCATAAAGGGTTGCCTTGGTATGTCTGAAAGAGCAAGCAAACTGCCATGGAGGATTTGTTCCTGTGGGGACACCATGGCTCTCAGTTCACACCCGCTCCTCCACCTCTGCAAAGCGTGGGGGATCTGCCTGCCCCAAGCACATTAATTGAAAAAATCATGTTTTGTCTTTCAAGGTTGCTGGAAGAACAAGTAAAAGACAATTTTAACCCAGAATTGCTTGGCAATTCTTCTTCTTCTTTTTTTTTTCCAAGCTGTTTTCTTTCTCTCTCTATCTTTCTCACTTTCTCTCCTTCCCTCCTTCCTTCCTTCCTTCTTTCTTTCCTTCCTTCCTTCTTTCTTTCCTTCCTTCCTTCTTTCTTTCCTTCCTTCCTTCTTTCTTTCCTTCCTTCCTTCTTTCTTTCCTTCCTTCCTTCTTTCTTTCCTTCCTTCCTTCTTTCTTTCCTTCCTTCCTTCTTTCTTTCCTTCCTTCCTTCTTTCTTTCCTTCCTTCCTTCTTTCTTTCCTTCCTTCCTTCTTTCTTTCCTTCCTTCCTTCTTTCTTTCCTTCCTTCCTTCTTTCTTTCCTTCCTTCCTTCTTTCTTTCCTTCCTTCCTTCTTTCTTTCCTTCCTTCCTTCTTTCTTTCCTTCCTTCCTTCCTTCCTCTCCTCTCCTCTCCTCTTGACTGGCAAGGAGGATATCTGTAAATGCAACTTCTTAAAATCTGTCCCACCAGGGATTTCTCTTTGTTCTTAATTCAGAGACTTAAAATTGTCAGCTTAGAAAGGGCAAACCAGAGTTCAGCTTTAAGGATAATTTGGGCCCAAGATCACCGCCTTTCTCTATAAGAGACAAACACCTGTGGTTCCAGGAGTAAGAATTTGTCCTGCAGTTGTCTCTACACTTCAAAGTAGGCCAATAGGCTAATCTTCATTTTAATCGTAAAGAGGCCATTGCACAGAAAGAGAAGGCTGAAGGCCAAGTATCCACATGTGGATCTGAATTACTGTAATCAAGCTGAGCTGGGAAGTCATAGGAGTCTCAGAAAGTTCTCTGTATCTCTGCTGCCAGCTGAGTAGGAAATAAAGTTAATTAGTCTCTCATATCCTAAATTTCCTCCAGAACTTAGCAGTGAACAGAAGATGCAAATTCCAAAAAAAAAAAAAAAAAAAAANTTTCTAAACTGAAAGCAGCAGATTCTGCTATTGAGTTGCCTAATTAGATTATGCAATTTAAAGACTCCATTTCATGTTATTGAACATATATGGAGATATTCTGCACCTCAGTTTGATCAATGGGAACCTGTTGTGCCTTTCAGCAAAGATCATTAACTCTCCTAAATGTGTTTGCCAGAAATATTGGAATATAAATCATCCTCACAGAGTGGTTTGAACAAATTAAAACCAGTCTGTAGAGTGACAGCATGCTGACTTAACTTGAGATTCAATAATGAGTTCTTTGATGTCTTTCTAATTGAACTAGCTTCCCCAAATGATTTTCCATTTTTCATTTTAATGTCTTCCATTACTTTTTTGTTTCTCAGGAAAATGAAAGAACATTCATTTTTATTTTTAGATACAGCATCACCTGCTTTGCAACATTTTTGTATATTTATAAATTTGGCAGGATTTTAGGCACCAGACTTGAGGGTTATTTTTTTTAAATGAAGGAAGGCAGAATTTTCTTTCTCAGAAAGTATACAGAATAATTCATTGGTTCAACAAATGTTTCCTTCGTTTTGTTTTCTGGACGTGTCTTTGATAGGAAAATGTCTTGTGTAAGAAAGAAAGCTGTGTTAGTAGCTTTACATTATGTACTTTCTAGAACAGAGAAGGTGGCAGCGTTGTCATTAGTGATGCATTGTGTCTGGTTTTTGTGCTGCTTACTGAAATAGAACATTAGAAGAGAGCAATTGGCTTTTCACAGTCTTTCTCCACTGGTTCTCCTAGTATTATTTGCTTGGTTTTCCTTCATCATATGATATTGTAGTTTCTGTAGCACTCAAGTGAATCTCCACTGGTTATGACTACTACATGGTATTTTTTGCTTAGTTTGTATGTGATTATTTCTTTATTATAGTCATGACCTAGTGTTAACTTATCTGCATAAAAAATCTACTTTATCTACTTAATATATCTTAAAATAGAGCTACCTTTATTTCATACAGCAGTATAATCAAAAATGCTCCATTCCCAAAGAAATAGATCATGACGTAAGTGTAGACATCAAAACCCAAAGAATTTATTGTCTTTTTTTTTGCACCTTATTGCCTTTTTGCAACTTTTTTTTAGGGACAGCAAGAAAAGTGTTCAGAACAGAATATTCAAAGTGGGACATTAGCAGTGGAAGGAGCACTGCCTAAAACAACAGAGGAGCAGTGTGACCAGTTGTGAGGATGCCTTCAGAAGCCTGAAAAAAATGAGCTTCATCACAGGGCACATCTATGTCCTGGATCACTTTCCTCATCTGCTCAGAGGACTTCAAAGAAACCAAGAGAATGCGGAAGTCAGCCTTGTGGCACAGTATGCTGGAAGTGATGCCTTCTACTGAGATTTATGACTACATCTGCGAAAAGAGAAATCTTTCTGTTCTCTGACCTAAACGAAGCAACAGCTACTGTTAAACACAGGCTCATAAAGGACTGCGGGTGTTGGCTCCAGAATTCTGCTTTCTTGGATGGGGGGAGGAAAGAAAGATGAAACCCTTAGTGGCAGTGAGGGAGAATATGAAAAAATTGCTTTGCATTACGTTCTTTCACTTCTTTTCAAACCCTCCTCATTCCTGTTCTATTCATAGGTAAGTTTAGCAAATCAGCTAAATTACCAAAGCCTCAGTACAGGAGTTATTAAATAGATTCTCAGATCAAAGAATATAATGTAACTTGTAGCAGGGATTGCTTTCAGCTTGCTCATTACATAAAGAAAATAAATATCATGAAAAAGAAGTTCCTCTGGGGAATCATGTTGTAGAAAGAGAATCCTAGCCCAGAAGCTGTTGAGAATCATCAGTTTACTTTTTCTTCACCTATTATAGCAATACTAAACAAGACCTTGATCTTGATGTTTGATACATATTTTCTGTGTGGGACTACCAAACACTGACATCTCTAAAACTAAAGCAGAGATGCCAGTTACCAGACTACTCATTAAATGGATATACTTCCTGAGAATGAGATATAGCCTCATCTTGTTTGGCATAAAATTGTCATTCCTAATTTTCATTCCTAATCTTCACATTATTAAGATTATGAAATACAAGACCTATGAATAGTATGAAGAGTAAGTTATTTAAAATTTCTGCTGCCCTGAAACATAAAGGAATGTTGAAAAATTTGCTCTGATAGAGAGTTATCTTAAGAAACAATAAAACATGCTTCTTTGACTTTTATAGAGCCACATTTTAAATCATATTTGTTGACTTTCCTTGAGACTTATTCTAGACACTTTTTTTTAATCGGTATGTCCACTATGGCTCAAAGTGTTGCGTGAAACAGATAAGAAATTCTTCAAGATCAAATAACAGATTTTGAGTGGAAGAGAAAAAGCTGATTTTTTTTTAAAAAAAAAGCACAAGACAGGACAGTAGCAGTAAAGCTCACAATGCAGAGCTAAAGCTGTGTGAGTTTTCCAAATTTGTGAAAGGCTTGTGAGTGGCCAAAGGAGGCTGTAGTCTCTGAAATTCAAAGGATAGATGGTGGACTGAACTCAAATCCCTTAGATTGACAATGAACACAAAGGTGTTTTCTACTTTTCCAGAATAAATTAGCTTTTTATCTTCTTATCTGTCTCAGCAGAGTCTCATTGATTTGACTGAACTGAAATTTCACGTGAAAATGAGAAGTGTTTCCAGTGAAAAGAAATTTGCCATAGGACACTGAGAGACTGTGCTGTATGTTAGTGTATAGTGGCATGTAGCTGTGTACAAGCAAGTAGCTGTATCTGCGTTGAAATAGGAATGTGTATGAAAACAGACTTCAAATCCTGCATGTTTTATGATATTTAAATATTTATGTAAAGTGAGGCTGATCACATTTTCTACCTGCAGAGTTACCAAGTGTTATAATGCAGCAAACAGAATACGTTTTCTGTGGCATTTTTGGCCCAGGAGTCACTGCTGGTTGCCTACTCCATCCGGATTCAGGAATCAAAATCTGACCCCTAAAGACTATCAGATAAATCTTCTAGACCAAACTGTTCATTTTTTTTTTAATTGAACGTGAACTACGTGCTGTTTTGTAAGACCCTCTTGCCACACTATGCATGTATAGTAAATCAATTACGTTTTGCATCCTGAGTTTTGCTCTCCAAAGTATGACACACATTTTGCTCTAAAGAAGCAGCAAACTAGTTGATGATGTTGAGATGTTTTGAATATAGCTGCCAAAGTCTGTTTTTGTTTTTAGTTAAACCACTAATAAAGATTTTTTTTTCCTAGCTTTTTTCAATGTTTTAGAGTGACTGCCCAGAAGATACAGTAAATTTAAAAAATAAAAGACAACCTGCTTCCTTATAGCTCTAAAGACTGCCAGGACCTTGAGATGCACGTAACACAGTTCCATCAACATCCTTGAGCCCTAAGGCCTGGTCTTATTGTTGATGTTGGTGGCAGAAGTGTGTGAACAGTTTTTGATGAATGATTTTTGCTAGAAAAAAAGAAAAAGAATAAAAAAATACAGCTAGTTAATATTATGAAAGATCTGCCAGCTAGTGTCTTAAACAATACTGAACATTCCCTGAATTATTTCTAACATCAAACAAATCCCTAAAACATATTTGTCCATGACTATGTAAAAGAGCCAGGCAGTAATATAATCAAACTATTAAAAAACTGCTATTCAAAAAAAATAGGTATATGAACTTTGTTTCCATCCTCATAAAAAGAACGCCTCTCAAATTCTATCATGGTAAGAATGGTAAGGATTTTTTTTTTTTTTGGAAACGATGGCAGTTACTTTGGTATCTGAATATAATGTGAATCTTTTTCTCATTTTATCTGACAATTTTCTACTTTTTTTCACATGGCTTGATACTGTATCCATACTTTCAGGGAGTGGTAGCTACCCGTGTAAATAGCTAGGATTAACTGCATGCCTAAATCCTGAAATGGAACTACTTGCATAAAGAAATGCTGCTCAGTGGGAATAAAACAGAATTGGGTGTAGAATTATTTGTTTATTACTCATCAGGCAGAATTATTTGACCACCCAAATTATGTCCCTAGGCAATATCTGAAAGCCAGCCATAAAAAGCAGATCATGCTCATGCCTAAGAGTGGTCTTCACAGTGGACTTTTTTTCTCAGGGTATTTCTGGGTATTTTTCCCAGGGTTTATTCTGGGCATGGTTTATAAATGATAGAGTTAAGAAGAGAGCATTTGAACTTAATTAGTGATGTAAGATAATAATTCTAGCTACAGTATGAAGAGAAGCTAAAATATCTTGGTACACACAAATGGCTATATTTATTACCACAACAATTCAGCCACATATAAAAGGACTTCTCAAACCAAATTCTTTAAGCCAGTGACAAATTTGGCCAGCTATCTTAAACTGTAAGAACCTCACTGGCGCCATCAGACTTCCTCTAAAGTCAATGGAAATTTTGCCTGTGACTTCAGTGGAAGTAAACAATGAGATAGTTTGGAAAACAAAATGAAAAAGTCACCATTAGTGAGTCATAAAGTTTGGAATCAGACTCCAAGAAAGTCTCCACAATGTTCAGTTTCAGTGAGCAGATAAATCAGAAATTCCTTAAAATCTTTTTTTCTATGACAATAATGAGCTACAGAGTATGATCTTCCAGTATAATATGTCCTACTATTTAAATCATTGAGCAAAGGATCATGCTGTTGTATCCAGAGCTCTGATTCTACTTTGCAACCTTTTTGAGTTTGATGTATCTCTTTGATCATTGGAGATGAGTGTATTCCAAGCTGAGAATGGTACAGAGATCTGCTAGTAGTAATTTATGATTGTCTAAATGATTTCTTTCTTGTATTAAGGGAGCTAGACACTAATTTCACAGTTTTTATACTATAAATGTTTTTCTAAAAGCTTTTTGGGGTAATTGGTACAAATAAAAATTATAGGTCATAGAATGTTAGTATTATTACTTGAAATAAACACACCGATAGCACAGTTCAGTACAACAAGATCTTTCTGAGTTAGAGATCCTTTCTTTTCAAGGTATAAGAAAAAAACATTTTTTCCACAGAAGATCCTTTGTGACTTAAAAAGTGAAAAATTATTATATCAAAACAGAAGATCGGAGGAAATACGGCTGGCAAGGAGTTAGCCTCCTCCAAAAGTACGATGGGAAAGGCCACTTCTGTAATGTGTGATTGTGCAAATAAGGATTTCATCCACTAGTCTGCCATGGCTTCTCCGAGTACAAGAGCAGTTCAGTATGAATGTATTGTGCATATATCCAAGTTCTGCATACTGGCTGTCAAGAGTCTCTCTTCAGACAAAGTCTTATTGTTTATTAAAATGTTTCGTAAGTCCTTGTTGTGGGAGCAACAAGCCTCTCTCCCCCACCAAAGCCAGATCCTGTTCGGAGTATGATTTGGAATGCACATCCTTGTTAATTTAAAGTACAGAATAGCCTTTCTGTGGTCTGTGTTAAAAATCCATTTGAATGCAATGTCTTTCCCATAAGTTTAAATGGCCATCTTGTTTTGTGTCAAAATAAAGGCATACACTGACCCTGACCTTCTGTTCAGGCCAAGCCATGTTCAGTCTACAAATGGCGGAAAAATGGGAAAGAAAAAATATTTTAGTCTATTTTTCAGTCTCTTTACTCAGAGCTTTATTAATTTTTTGCTTAGCAGTAACACTTCTCAAAAAGACACTGAAGCAGAGAAATAACCTTTATGCATAATCACTGCATGGCTCCTGTATTGAGGCTGTGGAGTAGACAACACAGAAATACTGTGCTCCCTCCTGGGGAGTTTAGCTGGAATTTCATTCCTTTGCAACACCAGAAATGCTGCGAGGAGTTGTAGTATGACCAATTTAACCCTTGCATTTTCGAAGAGCTGATCCCTTAAACAAAGATTTGAAACACTGTTTCAAGTAGAGATTTATTTAGCGATAGGTTTTCTGTAGTTATTTTACAGTGATTCATTAGACTATTTGTAATATAATTTAGCAAGCTATGAGTACTAAAGCATTAGATCAACTTTTTTTTTTTTAGGTAACAATCTTCAAGCATTGTTCTGATTGCTTAAAATCCATATTCATGTCTCTACTTTTAATATTTAGGTGTATTAACTCAGGAATATTAGACTTAAAAGCATGTATAGGTGTATTAACTCAGGAATATTAGACTTAAAAGCATGTATTCATTGGCAAACAAAGGTTATTCATGAATAAAAATGTTTCATAGGAGTTAGAAGCTATATAGGGGCTAAGATGTTGTCCTTTGTCGATTATTGCTAGACAGAACCACAAATCTGTATCAAACAAATGCCCACTGACTCCTTTACTACTTCCAAGAGATGTATGTTTACCACTCTAGCCCTTGAGTTAAGTAAGCCCCTTCCTGGAGATGAAAAGGGGAGGTATACTCCAGAAGGGTAAGTGGCATCATAATTTCAAAATATTATATACTTATTCACTGTATTTAAAACACTTTAATTCCACTGAGAAAACTATTTTGATTCTTGTTTTCACTATTTTTCAAATTCTTCTGATCCAATACAAGTCTGTGAGTAGTTAGAGCTATAGCATTTTTTTTTGTCATTTCTTTGGGAATAGGTAAAGGCCTTTACTCAAGATAAAATGTCTTTTTTGAGGGGGAGTGTGAGAATGGGCAGGAGGAATGTGAAAAAGAGGACAAATAAAATCCCTTAGTGGCCTATACCATATGTTTTAGACCGAAGATTTAAACAAAAAGATATAGCACAGCAGGATAAAGAACAGAAAATGTAACAATAAAATGCATCTTGGATAAAAATACAAAACAAATGGTTCTGCCCTTTCTTCTAAAAAAGAATATTTTGAACATAAATATAAACCAGGGTTTTTCTTCTAAAAAACCTCAAACCCCAAAGCAAGTGCATTCCAAAATAACCCCTGGGGTGAACAGCCCAACATAAATAATTATGGCCCATGAAAAGCATGTTTGGACCATTGATGAACTTTCCATTTTTCTTCAGACTGACAGCTCAGGAGACCTTCCAAGTGCGTGGGTAAATGCAACATATCAGTTAAAACAGGAATGGTGTTATGTATCCTATCAAAATGAGAAAGTAATAACCTAAGTTCTCTGTATTTGCTCATGGGGCTGTATGGAAAATGTGCATCACTGAAAGCCTGCCACTTCTTTACTCCCTCTGCAGCAGTGCTTGGTGACCTTCCAGTGCTACAAACGTGTGAGGGGCAGCTCGCTAGTGTGGGAAAGCAACGCCCTGGGCTCCCTGTTGAGTTGCCGCAAGGCAAGAGGAAAGATTACCTACACTGTCTTTTGTTTCTCACATCTCAAAAAGAGAATCGCCATGTGCTGTTTATCTTCATGGTGAAGATTGTTTTTTCTTCATTAAAACTTACAGTTTTTGCTAAAACCCTTCCTATACCATGCAGAAGGCTGTTATCTCATCTGCTTTACTTAGAAGGCTTGACCCTCTTCCGAGAGATAAACACTTGCTGCCTTGCTGACCTGGGACTTCTTGTGTTGTCTTTTCCTTACATGCTTCTTTTAGCCCTATTTCCAGACAGACATGAAGGTAAATGGGTATGGGCAAGGGTGAACTGGGTCTGGGAAGGACACTGTCTTGGTGTCCATGGTTTACTAGTTTTCTTCTTGCAAGCGAATAAGCTTCTTGCCCACCTGCTCTTCCTGCCCAACTATCCATAGTAAGATGAGAGTTTTGACCATTCTTTCGAGATCTAGTTCTGGAATTGCTGC
Source organism: Crypturellus undulatus (assembly GCA_013389825.1). Lineage (NCBI taxonomy): Eukaryota > Metazoa > Chordata > Aves > Tinamiformes > Tinamidae > Crypturellus > Crypturellus undulatus. The sequence goes on from VWPW01028690.1 coordinate 142,065, forward strand.
TACAGTCCTAGTGTTCCTTCTCCCTCCCATCCTTGTTTTCCTCCTGGCCTTTACATGACTAGGGGAAAGAAAAGGAGGGAAGGAAAAGAGACCTGTAGTATCCTGGAAGCATTTAATAAATCACTAGCTTTTTCTGCCTTCTGTCCACACAAACCTCCACCATCCATATGCTGAGATTGAAACACCCCCTAGCACACGGCACCACAGGACTCTCTAGTGTCTGTACAATGCATACGAATCAACCTCTTAAAATTATGTTTCTTTGCTTAAAGGAAAATTAGGGATACTTAGCTGAACTGTTTTGCAATCCCCCCAAAATATGTACGCTTCTTTTTTTCCTTTTTTCTTTTTTTCTTTTTTCTTTTTTTCTTTCTTTTTTTTTTTTTTCCTAGACATACTTGATGGCCAAAGGAAAACTGTTTCTGGACTCCCATGCAAATGTGATCTGAAATTTCTACGAACATTTTCATGAAGTTTTTCCTATATTTGAAAGCCACGTAAAAATGCAATAAGTAATATTTACTGGTGATTCAGTGAAATGTCAGTTCAAAAACAGTTTAGACCAGAAAGGTGACTTTGCAATCTGGATGTACCTTTGATACATATACAGAAATAGTAATGTATGTGTCCCAAACATGCAGATACAAAGTCTTCATGCAGCTTTTTCTCTTTCCCACATACTGTTTCATCACTGATGACTGGCATAATTAAAGGATCCATTACTTTTTCCTACCAGGTAGCCATCATTCCCCCTCCACCCTTGGCGACTCTGCCTGTCCAAACAGAACTCCTTGTGTAATAAATAAGGATAGTTTTCAAAGAGAAGGAGGGCCTCAAGGATGGGCTGGCCTACAGTTATGTCTTTTTTGGTTTGTTTACTCACCACATTTTTCTTCCACCTACATGTCTATGAGAAAGCTGAGTAATGCACATATGTATCGTAACATCGCTTAGATACACAGTTTGATTAACTTCAGTATGGCAAGGCACATATGGATATTTTCGGACTGAGGGTCTAGGATTGCAGCCTCCTGTTATGTGAATTCCCTGTTCAGTATCTATCTGCATAGCTTGTACTAGAATGAGTCTTCCGTGTCATCTTTATCTGGGGTTTCCAGGTGCTACTACAAATATCAGAAGAGAATAAAGAGTATGGACATATCCTGTCATAATAAAACAGAAGTAACAAGGCATTGCTTTACTAGTTCAGAGTCACTTCTTATTTTGGAGACGATAAAATAGCTAAATATATATCAGGCAAAGTCAAGCCAGAATCATCTAACCAATGTGATGTTTCAGGGGTAGGTGACATATAATGCATGAACTCATTTGACTCTAAGATGTGCTGAGCAGTTTCTTTGAAGTCTGGAGCATCTTTATAAAAGGGTAAGGATACGTGTGCTGCCAAGTTTCAGGGTGACACAGAATCAATCCTCTACAGATGGATTCTACTTCCTTTGAAGTTAGGGGGAAAGTATCTTGTGCTTCAGGTAACATAGACCCACAAGCATCCACAAGATTTGCTGTCTCCTCTAAAACAGGGATCTTCAACTTGGTGGTGCTGTTTAGTCCACATAGCATTTAACTAATGTCAGCAACAGTGTTTGTGCATCTCAGTTTGAAACTGAGGTTGCTCTGGTCTTCTCTGCTCTACAGAACTGTGGGAAGGGAATTAAAGAACTTTGCAAATATTTACTACAGGTGTTACTAGCAATTAAACTTTATACTGTGCCTTCTTTTCTGAGTAACATCAGATCATAAATGGTCCAGAAGGCCAATTCACCCACTGCAAGAGAAATCACCAACACAGAGCATGAGTATTTCAGGCTCGGTTATTTTATGCATGCACAGGCTAGTACTTAGGGGGTGGTGAAACCAAGCAGAGGGAATCCGTTTTTTTTCTCAGGAATGTCATTCCACATTCCAGTCCCTGGCTCACAGGGAGCCTTTCTGTCTCAAGAGTTAAATTCCCATTAAATACATGAAAGCTGAAAGCAAACACCCCCGCATGCAATGGCTTTTCTAAGAGTCTGGCATCTCAAGCTGCAACATTTCCTTGAGTATTGGAATCATGCCCTACACCATAAGAAGAAAAATTGTGAAATTGTATTATGTGTAATAATTCCACTAAATGATCCTAGCAGAAAGAACTCTATTCAAATCTTTTTTTTCTTTTCATTCTTATATCTTACATTTAATAAATTGAATTGGTTTTAATCAAATGTTACATATAGGGACTATGGGGCAAGTTCGTGGTTCCTTACAGGAGATTATGTTAATGTTTAACATCTCTGATGTTAAACACACTGATGAAGTCCTGTAAGGTGGCTAATTAGGATGAGCAAAGGAACAAAACTTGAGAGAAAGAAGATGATCCCTAGACTTTCTGTGCAAGAGGAAGAGGGCTATCACCCCATAAAGCCGGAGCATTCCTGGTTCCTCTGCTTTGACCACCAAGGCCTATACATTGGAATTTGAAAAAATCTGAACAGGCTTTGGCCATAGCGGCTGTTAAGAGTGGATGGCCACAGAGCAATCACCATTGTGCTCCCAGACTACAGGAGCGAACATCTTCTCACTGCTCTCCCAAGGAGCCCGGAGGGAGGAACTGCTTCCATCCGCTCCACTGCTCTGGGCGCAGTGCGATACGTACGTGCCTGGATCTTGCAAGCCAATGTAAATACCATCCTGCTTATTCACTCTAGGCATCAAACCCACAAGTTTTTATTCAAAGGAATCTCGTTACTGAAGATGTAGTGTCACTATTTTCAACACTCAGAATTTCTTAACTAAGAATATGCAGGGTAACGGAGGCTTTTTCCTTAGCTAAAAAGAATCAATGAATTTTTCATGTTATCTGTCAGCTTAATTTTGCTCTCTTCACCACACAAATACACTTATAAAAGGACAGCTTATCCCTTTACTTTCTTTAGAATTATTCTCAACTATCAGTGACAGCAAACCCAAATTATTTTTGCTTATGAAATTATAGGCTGCTGCCTGGGCCATTAATATACCAATGGCTCAGAAGTGAAATGCCATGTGAGCTACTGGGAGATCTTATTATATATATTTAGAATAAATTCTCTTTTAAAAGAATCCATGCAGTAGTGAAGGAATGTTATTTGTATTTTCTGCTGTAGTTTCTTTTCTTGGAGTCAGACTTGATAGAATCTTGCACAGAAATAATGCTCAGAAAAGCAGATTTGTAGTACTTGGCTTTTGGTAATGTATTTTTGTAATGATAATTTTGGACTAAAATTGCTGCTTGAATTGATCTCTACTTCAAAGACTGAAATAGCACACAGAGGTTCATATATTTCTTTTTCTGTAATTACTGAAATGTAAGCAGATATTCACTTACTGAAATATATGTATTATATAGTGAAAGGAGAGGTGTTTTATCTCACCATGACATTAGATCTGATCCTGCAGCCTAAAGATCTGCATTCAGATGAAAAGTAATAAATATAAAAAGCAGTTAATATTTCCAGTAATATCTGCAACCAGTGAAAATAAATCTTCTCTTGGAATAGCACTGGTAGCTTCTGCATTTTGGGTTCAGCTTCATGGGTTCAGTTAATTCCTCTGTTATATTCTCCTTTGTGCTCTTGTGTGTGTGCGTAGACACCCAAAATAAAAGTCTTCTCATTGAGACTAGAACACGTTTGGTCCAGCAGACAAGTGAAGAAGGGAAGATTGTATATGAGCTTTAGTACAACAAAATCACGGTGGTTGTGCACAGTTCAGCTCCCATCACAGTTTATTGGCCCGTATTTACCATGCTACACACCATGCAGCTCTCTGTCTCCCTCTGCTTTTCAGGACACCTATTTGTCTGAATTCTTTATGCTATCTAGAAAAGCACAATTTCCTATCGTGGGGCTACATCCTATAACAGAGTACTGAGACTTCAGAAATTTTAATGGTGCATCTTATACTTACTTTTTGGATGCTTTTAAAATAAATGTCTTTGCAATATAAATGTTCCCAAAGGAACAGTTAGATTACAAAGAGTGTTCTTACAATAAATAATATAGTTTCTACCTGCTTATCTGTTTTCATCTTCTCCCTCTCTCTCCAATAACTATGTTATCTCTCAAAATCTGCCCTTGTTTATGATTCTATTCCTTAATATGTGTCAAAGCATTGCATCTAGTGGATTTTTTTTAGCAAATAAAAGTTCAGTACAGCAGAGAAATGAAAAACACAAGCTCACTTTAAAGATGACAATTTTTTTTTGTTTTTTCAGCTATGCATATCTGCCGGTAGGCTTGTGCATTTCATGATTTATTTCTGAATTTCTGTAGTCTGGCATTAGAAAGACTTGTTCTAAGAACAAGTGCTTAATTGTCTCCAAAGTTGTATATGAATAAGTTCAAAGCACACTGAGAATCCTAGTATTCAAAAGAAAAATGCAATTCCTTAGCAGAAAACACATAAATAAATGTACGATTAAAAAGTAATGTGAATAAATGTCTACTTGCTGCTTACCTCCTCTTCTTTATCCACAGTTCTGGATGAAAAATTATTGCTGAGAAAAACATTAAGCAGGAGAAAATCAGTAAGCATAAGTATTTAGAAAGTTATAAGGACGGTTTTAAAAATGAAATGGAAACAAAATTTTATATGAATGCAAATTTTAGCTGAATGAAAAGATTTAATCTAAATTTAGCCTTTTATCCAGCAGCATCCTGCTCTTGTATACATGACTAAGACTGTATACACACAGACTGCATGAAAGTGATGTTTATTTGCAGATGCCAAGATGTCCCTCAGACAAATATCTAACTCAATATTAAAGAAAGTGGATGCAAAACTAACTGCTGCTGTCAGGGACAGCCAGCTGGCCAACACGTGTTTACAAGTTAGTCAGACATTCAGACTTGAGAGGAACTGATGGTCCATCTGTCCTTCCCAGACTGCAAAGACTGTGAACATCCTCCAAATTCCTCTGTGAGCTGCTTTGTTTAGCAGTTAAAGTGTTTCAAATTTGTGTTTTTGTTTGTGTGTAATACCTCCACTGAGTAACAAAGTGTGGAGTGTGAACACACAGCCAAGGCACTCTGAAATCACAGCTAGGTTTAATGGTTTTGAATACAGAAGTAAGCACCATTGCTCAAGTGGTGACAATACAAAGCAATGAAGGACACCGGCACACAGAGTGCCAAGATAAAGTTTTGCTTTGGGGGACTGTACCTCAAGTTATTCAATGTATAGAAGTAGGTCTTTTTTTGCAAGAGGCTGAAAACTCAGAAGTTCAGCTACTAGAAACCATTGAAAGTCCTTGAGGAGACTCGGTTCATAAACTTTCACACTGTGTTTTGCACAGAACCCTAAAAACACCTATGTCTTTTGTATAGAAATGCTGATAGAATTAATCTTCACATATCAAAGGAGTAAGAGACTAAAGATGTGTATTTTTCCTCTATTTTTGTCATTAAATCTTTCTGTAAACAGAGTTAATTAGATTTTCATGATTCAGTTTCCTGCGTGGTAAAGCAAGAGCACTTATATCAATTTTTGCATGAAAAAAAGATACTGGAATTGGAAGTGCTGAAATATATGTCAAATAACATTATGTTGATAGCATACTAGCAGAAGTAGTGTCTGAGAAAGTGTAAGAATAGCAAAGGTGCTTGAAGCTGGGAATTCATTTGCTTATACTTTGTGAAAATATTTCACCTTGACAGTTTTAGAGATGTTAAATGTGGTGACATTTAACAAAACTTTTTCAAACCTCTGATACCCCTCTGTGATTCCTTCCCAGTATCACAACATCTTGTAGCTATTTTTAATCCTAATGCCAAATAGCTATGAATGTTCTGCTAAATTTCATAATAATTCCAGCCTAAACCAAAGTAATTTAAATGTGGCTCTTGCCTACTGAGGACTTGTCTACTCTATTTCTACGTCTCAGACTTCTGAAATGACTGCTCTTTGTCTATAGCAGCAAAGTGACTGGTGGTGGCACAGGAGAAAGAAATTCAGCCATGGTTATATTTTTAATACTATGCTTTTTTAGCTTCAAAAAGAAAATTGAATAACAACTCTTGAATTTGGATGTCACGGATAAACAAAATCTCAACCCTGAAATCTAAAAGTTTCTTGTTGATGATCTCCTAAGACAATTTTTTATAATATCTGACTCTCCCATGAATTTGCCAATTGTCTTTAAAATTATCCTATGTTTACGAAGTCATATAAATGCATTTTTCCATGTCATATCTGTTCCTTTGAGTCTTCACAGATCACTCAAAAAAAAGAAAAGTACAAGAAGAAAATAGAACATTTAACATTGTTTCTTTGCCAAAGTCAGTTTTTGAGTTTTGTATTGAAAGCATATTTTAAATTTTATTATCGTTATTATAATAAAATACTCTGTACATTTTCCTTTTGCAATTTTGCATCAAACCTTCAGTGACTTTGAAAAGAAAAGTAGAAAAGACTGACATATACATTTCTATACTGTATATTGCATTTGAGAGTGATTTGTACAGTGTACTAAAGTGGACTTATTCGTTTCTCTCACAACTAATCATTTTAAACTTCAGCTTTTCCCTGCCACATTTATAAACTTTTGATTACTCCACTTTTTCTCCTATTTTCAAAATTGCATTTTTAATTGACCTATTCAGATGATCTAGCCAAGTGGTCTGGATCTCTTGCTAACATATTATTCAAAGTGAGGTGAATCTGATCTCTTCTCCATGCTTTCGGAGGTCATACCCTTTCCTAGCTGATGTTCTGGTACTCTGACCATACCTAATATTCACCGTGTCCCTTGTCCCCTGTTCCTTGTAGACACAATTTTCCTGTGGTTCTGCTAGCACAGTGTTCGCTACATGCCATACTCTGTCCCAGGTTTACCAAGCTTTGTGAGATATTTAATTACTAAAGTGCTATGCAATCCAGCAGTAAATGTAATATGCATTCCAGACAAGCTTCACTTGGCATTCATAGCCATGAGGTAAGAGAATAAAATGAGTTTGTGGTCACATAACCAGACCACCAGCTGAGAATTATGAAAAAGAGAAACCCATTTTAGTAAGGAAAAATGTTAAAAACTTACATAAGAGACATCATTCCAGTCTTCCATGATCTGCAAACTGTAATTATGCAAACTATAACAATAATATTTCTTAACTTAATTCTTGAAAGTTAATATCACAGTGTGAAAGATTAAATTTGCTTTAGCTTGCTCAATGTGTGCCTTTATTGAAAAAAAGAAAAAGAAAAACACTGTTCTTCCCCAAAGGTATACAGGAGGTCAGCCTTGATAATCAGCATAGTCTCCTTTAACTTAAAACCTGGTCTATACAATTCTATAAATCTCTTTAGTTCCATATATCTTTAAGATTGATTTCTGAATAAGTGTAACTTTACAATTTATAAATATTTAAGGTGATCTTATTTTAGGATGGACTTGCTTGTTTCTTATGATGTAGAAGTCACACGCCATTTTTCCACCAGAGAATGTAGTGTCATCAGTGAAAGAACTACACTTCAGCTTTCAGGGACTTGTTCCAAAGTATAGGGAAGAAACCTACCTGAAAAAGTTTTAACTGGGCTACTTTTGTTTTCTTCTCTTACAGTGGGACCCGGGAAACTCAGAGGGGAAAACTGCCTGTGTTATGAGGAAAATCCCATGAAAGAGGGATGCCTGCCTTCAGGACTCTAGGGTGAGCAAAATGTCTCTTTTTACCTGATCATGTCTCTTTTCATCATGATTGCAGATCCTTTCACACTTGCGTCTATCCTGTGCAGTGCTATTGTGTTGCCCTTATTTTATCCTATAATTCAGTGATTTGGGCCGTCATGCCAATATTAGATATCCAAAGCCAGTTCTTTCTACTGCTTACTGGATCCTGAATCTTTCCCATCATCCTCTCAGCTGCAGTAAACATGACGATAATTATATCAATAGATATAACTGCAGAGGATGTGACAGAGAAAGACTGAAAAGGTTGTTTATTTCTCAATGAAACTACATCAATTTAATCAAACTTTCGTTCTCTCACAAAAGTGACTGCAAGAAAGATACTCCATGTGACAAAACTCAGCGGAACTTGAAATGTGGGATTCATTCTCTCTGTCAAATATCATTTAGGTACTTTCATAAGATTACTGCTTCAAGAGTAGGTACAGAAAACCTTGCATAAGGATGACTATTATTGAGGATGCTGCACTTTGCTCAAAAGCCTCTCTGGCAGAGCAGTGGTGTGGGTGAGTGATTTAACACTTTGGCTGTTGGATAAAAGGCTATTATTAAATCCAGCTTTAGGTACATGCTATTTGTGTGTCTGGTTATTTGTGTGTCTGCTATTTGAGAATACTGGGGAGCCTAGAACTTCAGAAACACTGGCAGTGGCAACCTATTTAGAGGTTTAACTTAGTATAGGTTTATATTAGAGGTATAGTCATAAATCTGATGCTTCATAAGTATGTTGGATGCTCTGCATGGGTCTGTGGGGATATGCCAAGTATACTGCATGATTTGTAGTACTTCACAAAAAGGTGCAGATCTACTATGCACATACACAGCAAGATGTCATGAAGTGAGTCTTGCTGAAGCTGCCCTGCCCCATCACTGGCTGTTCTGAATGCGTCTCCAGGATCAAAATCTGGTGTCAAACAGGCCTGGACAGGCCAAGACATGGCACAAAAGTTCATGGGGAACCTTATTATCAGAAACAAGGTATATGTGAACTTTCACACCTCTCATGCAAGTCTGCTACAGAGAGTGTTTAGAATTTTGGAAGCAGGTACCAAACGACTATGTGGACCTACCATTCACACTCACAGCCTCACTCCTAGGTACTTGCACCACCAAGATACATGCATCCAGTCTGTTCATCATGCAAGTCCAAACATTCTTGCATTCAAGTGGCTTGTCCAGGATTCTCTGTGGTGACATGGCGTAAGGGATGCCATATGTCCTGCATCCTCCTTGGATGACCCTCCTTAACATTCGCTGGATTCCCCTTAGGTTACGACCACATGTTGGTTTAGGGTATGTCCTTTCTGTGCCTGCACAAGCCTCCCCATCCTGCCCCAGCTCTGTGATCAGGACATACTATATTCAGCTTTCTGATATGGTGTCCTGAGAAGCTACATGTAGATGTGTAGATGGGTGCAAGGCTCTCAAATACCTGAGTGTCAAAGGCAAGTGCCATTCATATAACTTTTCTTTTTTTCTCCTGGTGTTTCTACACCCATACTTGGTTTGGACCTTATGCAGAGGAACTTGGGGTATTCCCCAGTGTGACTTAGAACATAATGAAGCCCTTGGTTTATGAAAGGAAAAAAAATGGCATTTTTCCAAATAACATTTCAAAGCAAGGTTTTCTGGGCCATTGTCACTGCTCATGTAAATTCATTGACAGCCGTAGTCCAGATGAACAGTTAAAAGCTAAGGCACTTCCTTAAACAGCTTCTCCTGAAGAAAATGTGGGCTAATGCATTGCTGATCAAAGGTCGAAAAGTGAAATCCTAAGACATTGCTGTTTCAATGTTACATCCTCATTGTGACTAATAATATATTTCAATAACTTATCTGACAGAAAAATCCACTAATCCTCAAAATTTGTGGTTATCCAGTGACTGTCTCTTTCTTTAATGATTTTCCATGCCTCAGGCCAAGGAGTTAGCATTTATTTTGAAAACAGTTCCTGCTTCCTTGAGTTGTCCCTGGAAGACTTACTGTTTTGCATACTTAAGTGCTTCTTAAATTTTTAATTGTTTCCTTACACGTCTGTCCCCACATGTCGTCTGTGGTTTTACCTCTCCTATTTATTTTAGCCAGAGAATAGATCTTTTTCTGAGTTCATGCATTTATTTAGCTTTGGGCAAATTTAACTGGATAGCTCTGCAGACTGATTCTAGCAAACGTCATGGAAATTATTAATCTAAAACGTACTAGCACCGATCTCATCAGTGCTCATTTAAAGATTAGTGAGTAATCCCATTAAAGTCCAAGAGGCTAAATGTGGGTGTAGCATTAGCTGTAGGAGTAAAATTTCCTGAGTCCTTATCTTTGTTTCTGAGGTGGCATTTCCGCTCCCACCTTTTTACTTAGTGGTATTTGAGCAGTGTCCTTAGTGGGTGTAGACCTAACTCCTTGTGCAAGGTCAGAGTTGGGCTGATTTAGAATAGCTGAGCCAGTTCCCTTCCCCCTTTCATGTACGGACTCTGGGCTTCCAGCTGTGCACTCCTTAGGCAAAGGCCTCCAACAGCTCACTAAAAGCTGTTTAATTTGGGCTTATATTGCTTTCTTCATATAAGAATCTCTGTGGAGGAATGTCATTAATGTAATTCAGCAAAACCTGAGCTCTCCTGACTGAAAGGAGCACCTTGTGTTGAGTTTCAAGCAGAGAGGTACATGTCAAACTCTGTTTTCATCTTGGAGCCTGGCAAGGGTTTTGTTTTCTATCAGACTTTGTTTCTATGGTCAATAACATTAACCATTGGTTTTCCAGATAGCTTGGTAATACAAATTGGATAGTTAGGGCTGCTCTTTGAACAAGTCTGTCAGGACTGCAGACTCCGCCTGCTCTCCGGCCAAACTGTAGGATGCCTGCTTGGGCACACCATGGGCTTGTTCTGGGACAGCCTGAATATGGTTTAGCCTTTTCATTCGAACATCAGCCATTTCCCTGCATAAAGTCCCAGACAAAGTACATAGAATTGCAAGGGTAAGGTTTTTTTGTCACAAAAACAGTAGGAGTTTATTTTTAAGGTGCACTGGAACAAATGAACTAAGAGTGTTGTATCCCTCTGTGAAACACACACAGAAGAAGCAACTTCACAAAGCACTACGAGTTGGTACCCTACTGAGCATGCAAAAATTCTGGCTTCCTCTCAATCTCGCATGTACGCCTCCAAAAAAATAAAAGGCTGGGGTGCTCTTTAGAAAGAACATTTTTATGATGGGAAGGTAAAATTTAATGGGGATCTGTGCAAAACTCAGTGATGCTAACAACCATCATGAATGTGCACATTCTGCAAACTGAGAAAGAGCTTATCAGAAACTGAGAAGACAGTTTCTTGAGCTTTTGAGAGCTGGAAATCTCAACTTCCACTGATCTGTTGACCATGTCTTTGGAGCTGGAAGAATAGCCAGAAAGGTTTTTGAAGAGAAGAGAACCACCTTTTGGGAATTTACTGTCCCTTCCTGTCTGCAGGTGGTGAACATTCAGGAAATCTCATCAGTCACTGTTTGTGTGATGATAGGTCTTTTTCCCTCTTTCTTAGCGTTCCTTGCAAGCAGATCAAGCAGGACTGGGTATGGCTCTGTAGAGTTTATGATTCAGCATCATTTCCTGCAACAAACCTGTCCCCCAGCCCATCCTCCCCGCACAATAACAACTCTGGCGCAGCAATGGACTGTAAATGTATCTCTTTCAGTGGGGCCATTCTTACTCAGTTCCCACTTATCCCTCTTTTAACAGCATCAGGTATTCAGATTAGCAACTGCCTTTGACTCTTCTGCCAGAGGCACCTTTTACAAAAGTTCTCATCTTCCTTTTTTTCCTGGAAGAGAGGAAGATGTCAGTTTTGGATATCTGATTCTGTAGAGAATCCCCGTTACAGTTAGAGATTACAACGTTATAGTTACTAGAAGGAGTGATCATGTTTAGTTTGCCAGCGAAAGGCAGCTATTACTAGAGCAGATTAGAAGAGAAAAGTATGTGGATTTATGACATTTGAATGACTGAACTTTTTCAGTAATTGTATAGAGGCTGGAGAGCAATATATTTCTAGAATATATATCTGTATGTCTATATACATATCTAACACAGACTATTTTATAAAGACATGTTATTGTCTTTGGAAAATGGTTCACACAACAATTCACAGCAGTGAGAGAGAAATCAGTGCTGGAGAACATTCTGATGCATTTGATTTTACTGTAATTTCGAGACTGCATTAAAGGCACCTGGGTTAGATGTGTTCTGTGTAATGTTTCATGAATAGTCAAATTATATATTTAATTTTGTGACTCTGCCAACATTCTCATTCTTTACAGTGAGTGGCGTGGAGCAGTTGCTTGTGGATTGCTTAGCCTCCTAACTTCCCAGCCTTATACAATCTATTTTGTCTGTGTTAGTCGATTCTACTACAGAGAGACTTACAGACTGGTTTAATGGTCCACCAGGTATGATTTAGCATAGCTCTTTTAAACAAAATGAATACTAATTTCTTTTTCACGGCATTCTTTATGTCTTTTGATCTTCCACTTGATAGACACTTAGAAAGAGTAGTATTTTTAAAATTAAAATTCTTTGCCAAAAGTATTCGTAATTGTATGTAAAAAAAGAAGGCTTGTTGATTGGTGATCAGTGCAAGCTATCTCATTTGATTCAGAAATATTTTCACAAATACAAGCATAATATGTTGGATTTAATTGCATTTTGGTTCTATCTTACAAGTGCAGTTTACAAATAATTGACTGGCTACTGACTTGTTCACTGAAAATGCCACAAAGACTGAAATTTTGGTGAATATTAGTGGCAGTCACAGAATCACAGAATCACAGAATGGTTCAAGGTTGGAAGGGACCTCTAGAGATCATCTAGTCCAACCCTCTGCTCCAGCGGGGACACCCAGAGCACGTAGCACAGTGGCATCCCAGCAAGTTTTGAAGATCTCCAGAGAGGGAGACTCCAGAACCTCTTCAAGCAGCCTGTTTCAGGGCCCTGTCACCCTCACAGTAATTCATTATTTTTTTGTACATTGCACTGAAAATTTCCTAGGTCTGTTGTTTTAAGGGTTATTACTGCTTTTCAGATTAGGTTCCATCAAGTCTGCAACAGACTCCTCACCTTTGTATGTGGTACATGCTGTTCTGGATTTTGCAAATGCGTGATCCTTCTTTGCTGATCCTTCTTTACTAGAACAAGTCAGAAAGAAGAAATCCCAAATAACTCTCAGGCTAAATTTTGTAATAAGTTATTTTGAAAACACTTAAACCCACATACAGAGAAATACCCACATACAGAGTTAGCTAACAATTAATAGTCTGAAGAAATATCTATGTTGGGAAAATTGTTCATTGCTTTGAATATAAAATGGAAAATCCTGGCTTGTGGTAATGTAACTATATTCAGCTGCCTTGGCTTGTCAAAATGCCTCTAATCTATCTTTTTGTAGTGTAACTATCTTCTTCCAAGAAAACCGGGGCTTGAGAAATGAATAGACTAGAAACTATTTTACAAAAGCTTCTGATCATTAGCTGAAGTCATATTTAGTTTAAGGAAGGTCAAAGACATCTAGAATAGAAATATATCTTGTTCTGTTAGTAGAGGAAATACCTTTAGCCTTTTGCTCTTATCAGTTTGAAGAAACACAACCACAGGAAAGATGATTATTTCTGTCAGACTGTTTCTAATTGATTTGACTCTTCCTTGCAGCTGTACAGAGACAAGATCCAAACCTTTTCACTCATGGTGAGAGTTTCTTCTGTGGGAAACAAATAAACAATTCATTGCTTATGAAACACGAGAAACTAGAGTGCTCTGTTCTAGTGAGCAGACCTGTTGTCATTGTCAATTCTGGGAACAAAAGGAGCAAAAAAAAAGTGCATCAATCTCTTACAGGATCCACATTGGCATATTTTCACTGAACTGAGAGAAAAGGCAAACTAGCTATTTACATTAATCTTTCCAAGAAGAGCTGGAGGAAGAATCAGGCTGATAGACCTTTTTCTTGCACATACCAGAAGTCCTGGCACCTGCTGTTTATTAACTGACTTCATTGAGATTGGTAGGTTGTTAGATGGGGTAAAATCTGTTTTCCATAGGAAGTTTTGAAGAGAGAAGCTTCCCTAGAATTATTTTATTGGAAATAAATGCTAGGGAATTATGGTTCTAGAGTGCCATCTCTTAAATCCTGGCTCTTGTGAAGCGTTTGTATTACCTGTATTATCTTTGTTTAGCTTTTGAGTTTAATGCCTGCATTCCAAACAGATAATAACAGTATATGAAAAAATAACTAGTGATAATTTCACTTACCGTACTATTCAAGGAATCCTCTGCTGCTAATGTGACTTTACACAACATATGAATATGGAAGCAAAAACTAAGATTACAGAGCAGTCTAAAATTTCAAAATATCAGGGATCAAAGATAGAATTCCTACTTTAAGCTTTTATTTTCCGACATTGTAATGTTTAACTATAGGATTAGATTGGTTACTTTATAATCATACTCCAGGGCTGGCTGATTCTTTCTTTCTTTCTTTTCTTTTATTGCAAAGGCTGCTCTGCCCTCCGTGCTGAGGAGGACCTATGTAGACAGGCACAACAATTCTACTGCACTTTTGACCTGCTGGTTGTCTTTGCTTTCTGTCTACCTGCATTAACATTCTTTTGCACATGTCTTCACATATAATAAAATAAATATGATCCTACAGCATAGCTTCTGGCTGATATTAGAAGGAATAATTAACAAACATTTCTTCTTCATTACTGTAGCATTGTATGTAGCTTTTGTGCTCAGTAGATGTTTAATAGATCTCTCTGTTCTAGGCCATTTAGTTTTCAGACTTCGAAGCTGTCCTCTCTTGGGAAGCTCTGATCTCTTCCAGTGAGAGGCAGAAGGAAATGAAACCAATCCTATGGAAAAAGAAAAGAGGAATATTTTCCTTCCTTGTTGACTTATATTCCCTTAGGCCTCAGCAGAATAACTGTGTACTGCATACTGAATATGCAATAGATGGTTCTGCTATTGCTAATTCTGTGGTAATAATCCAGCAAGATAAAAAAAGCTAATAGACTGCCCATGTGTTTAAAATCCTCTTCCAAAAACACATTTTAAAAATAAATGTATTCCAGAACATGGGCTAGGGACAGACATTTTTTATATCCCAACAGAAAAAAAAAAAAAAAGAAAACATTAGTATTTGTGTGAGCTTTTCCACTGAATTAATTTAGAGTAGACCTCTGAAATGAAATTCTTGAGAATAATGAAGGGAATATCTAGCACCAACGAAGAACTGTGTTCGTGGCAAATCCAGATATTAATAGAATATCTGTTTTGTCACCAGTGTTATAGAACTTAATGGATAGCTACCAAACAATGAATAGCTATATAGTTTGATTTGAAAACTACACATAAGTGTGGTAAAGAGGCTGGTTGGATGTTCTGCTAATATGTGTAGGTGTTTTGCTGCACGTCTACTCCAATAAATAGCGGTATCATCTTCTCTTTTGGCATTTTCTTTCTCCTTCTATGATTATGGGTTCTTCACCAGTTTTTACATTCTTTCTGTTGCCTTCCCTACAAGCCATATGTTTCTTGTAAATGCTTTCTCTTAACTCTTGATGCTTTCTTCTCATGGATCCATGTGGCAGCACACTATCCACTATTCTTTCTACCTTTCAGTTGCAACTCTCTTGATACTTTTCCCTATTGCTAAAGTTCTTTCACTCCTCTGCTCTGCCTGCAGTCTCTAAAGGCTTTTCTGTTCCTTTTTTCTCTATAGACTAATGAGTAGTGCTCATTACAGTTGACATATAATCCATTATATGTGGAGTTTCTGTAGAAAGAAAAAATAGTCTAAGAAATAACTGAAAATAAAGCATAAAAATATTAAATAGTTATAGGAATGAAATTAAAATGAATGCTTTGCCTGGATGTCTGTGCAGGCATGGTTTTCTTAAAAAGTATTTTATACCTAAGTAAACATAAACTGTGTGAGATATTTCCCCTAAACTTTATCCTTCACTTAAAGGATCAGAATTATCATCACAGCACCAAAATGAAACTGCAGATTGTGCATACATTTGCCCATGAAACTCTCATCAGAATAAGAACAAAAAAAAAAGGAGTCAGGATCGAAATTGAAGATATTTTTGCAAGATTCAGCAGAGAGTTTCTTCAGTGTGGAACTATGGACGCAAAAGTGTAAGCTAATGCTTTCCCTTGCACCAAAGAAAATATAGATTATTGCCACTTTCTGGTAATGTTCTCAAGTGAGCAGAGAAATTTCACACTGAAGCAGCAGGTGAGAGGACTGTGCATTTCCATTAGCTTGTTAAGTGATTTTCAAATGGTCTCAGTCTATCCTCAACCTCATTCCCTCATGATAAATCCAAAATTGCAGATTTTTTTCTAACTTTATTGGTTGTATTAATACAATCAGTTCACTTTTTGAACTGAACTGATACAACAAGCTAGAGACACTTTCAAAGGCATGTTAAAAAAGTTTTACATAGAAGACTAAAACCTAGGTATGACATCGAACTGGAGAACTTGATCCGAAAACCAGGTGATATATTTCTTTTGGCTATTTGCCCCAACTGTATAAGCAAATACTCCTTTGCATATTTTAAGAAAAAAAAAAAAAGCAAGAAGATGTAATTGTTTTGTCAATTCATCATGTTTTAGTGGCTTTGGGATCCTGTCCTGAAAACTGGAAGTTTTTATTAATGGGTACATTTGGAATATACCTTGACAAAAATACTTACAGGTTCATTCTCTTTGGGTCATTATTCTGTGTATATAGGATACAAAGGGATATATTGTTCATCATCTTCTCAGTTAAACAAATAAAGATTATTTATTTTTAATTGGAACCATTCTAACATTTTGTTAGGCTTTTTTTTGATCTCTGAATACATTCATAGCATTCTAACAAAAAGAAAACTGTTACTCTACAAAAATAAAATGTGGTTAGCTTTCCTCATACGGATACAATAAAAGCCACTTCTGCTGGCTTGACATTGCACAGCTGAATAGTTTTTGACAGGGAGAATAGCTAGAGTTTAGTTTGAACTTTGACAGTACTACAATTCACTAAATACTTGAAGGAATACAGTAACTCAAGCTTTGTTATAAGCAGGTTTCTTTAAAGTATATCATCTCAATAATTTTCATCATGCTGGTATCTTTCCTCTGTGAATGTAATGCTGACTTCTTAGCTTTTTTATTGTGTATGGGCCTGTTCAGTATAGTCTTTAGGAAAGCTCCTCATCTCACCTCTTCCTTTCCTTCTCCTTCCTCTTCTCTCTCTACTATAGGATGATTTTGTTCTGAAAAATATAAAGGAATGTTCTGGTAAGGACAGCTAAGTCTGAGTTACTACTCTAATCAACTGTATTTAAATTCTGTTTTTTTTTTCACACTGAGTTTTATTTAATTTCAGTATTTATAAAAATAGTACTGTATGCACGTGTTACCTCAGTTATCCTTTGGGCCTCCACTACCATAGTACTTTAGGTCCTCAGTCCTAACATGCTTTTATTCAGCTACAGATGGGAATTACTGCTTTGAAGTGCAGAAGAGGCAATCAAGACACCTGTGTATGAGTCTACTGTGCACTGTCCAGACACAAGGAGATACCCACGCGAGCAGCAAAGAGAATAACTCTGAAACTAGAAGCTGGTCAGCTCCAGCATTGCACACCAGTACAGCTGCCTTGCTTCCAAGTCCAGGGAGAACATCTCTGCCCAGTGTTGTCCTGTGTCCTGACATATATCATATGGTTCAAAACCAGCTGGTAGGAACCAGTGGTACGCTGTGCAACATGCAGTAGGCGGCTTACCCAGAGCCAAAGCAGGAACGTGGGCTGGGACGGATAGCTCAATCCCTCTGTCTAACTCTGCATCTTTCATCTTAACCCACGAGCCACCTTAGCAAAACGCTACTGGAGTGCGTTGATTTTACTGACTTTTATTCAGACCTGATTTGGTAAATCTGCTTAGGAGGGAAGTCTCCATGAGGGGAGAGTTCTGGCTGGATTCCAGGGTCAAATGCTAAGACTGTAACATCCTAGAATGTAAAATGAAATTTAATAATTTGAAAAAAAA
The DNA here is from genome assembly GCA_013389825.1 of Crypturellus undulatus. Classification (NCBI taxonomy): domain Eukaryota; kingdom Metazoa; phylum Chordata; class Aves; order Tinamiformes; family Tinamidae; genus Crypturellus; species Crypturellus undulatus. The sequence continues at coordinate 159,874 of VWPW01028690.1, forward strand.
ATGAGCGTTTGAAAAAAAAAATGAAAGAAGGATTCACCTGATGGGATATCACCACGAGAGAATAAAACTTTCAATGGAGGTGACAGAACTGGAATTGATGGACACAGGTGATAGGATTAAGTGTGAAGTGACCAAATACAGATGTAAATATACCTTACAAAGCGCTTTTGGAGTTGGCTGTGCTGATCTTGTATGACTAATGTCTCTTTCCATTGATAAACAACAGGTTAAACTCATGGTCATGATAAAGTTGTTCTGCAGACAAGTTTTGTTCCTCTGGTGCATAGCAGTTATTTTCATTGTATAGGAAAGAGATATGATCTGTATCTATAAGAGCCTCAAGGGAGGCAATGAGGAGGATGGGGCTGTCCTCTTTTCACTGGTGGTAACTGACAGAACCAGAGGAAATGGCCACAAACTGAAGCATAAAAAGTTCCACAGGAACTTAATGAAGAACTTTTTGACAGTGAGGGTGACAGAGCGCTGGAACAGGCTGCCCAGAGAGGTTGTGGAGTCTCCTTCTCTGGAGATCATCAAGACCCGCTTGGATGCAGCCCTGTGCCACGTGCTCTAGGTGGCCCTGCGCGTGCAGGGGGGTTGGACTAGATGACCTCTAGAGGTCCCTTCCGACCTTAGGCATTCTGTGATTCTATGATTCTATGAAGTAGCAATAAAGGCAAAACAGGGAAAAGATGTGGAAAGATTACCTCAGAATTTCAGCAGTGTTAGATGAAAGTTATGAAACTAAATAGGAAACAAGTAAAACTACAAAGTTAGGATAACTAGGAAATTAAGAGTTTTCCCTCCTACAATTATCTTTCAGAAAAAAAAAGAAAAAAAAAGAAAAAAATTACTAGGTGCTATGCTTATGTTTTAGAGTATCTGATTAGTTTTATGCTACATTCAAATATCATCTGCAAAATCAGAAAGCAAGTAATTTTAGATAAAGGTGAGTGTATTCAGTGAAATTATAAATGCTGAAACTCTTCTAGGAGTAGCAGAACTATTCTGAGTTAATTTATAAAAGACATGGTTTGTATAAGGTCTATATATTTCAGACTGGTGCATAAGTTATGTCATTTCAGTGGTCATTTGTGAGTTGAGATTTGTTTCTTAAACTTTATTATATTTTGCCACATTACTAGAGATATGATATGGGCATTTTTTAAATATTTATGTGAACTAGATTTTATTAAGCCTTCTGTTCTTTAAAATAATAAAAAATGATAAAGCAGAAGTTTTTGTACAAGCCCCACCTAAGAACTCTTGTTGTGTTACAAATGATGCAATTTTATATATACAGTCTTTTGGGGCTTTTAAATATTTTGGATATTTTTATTATCATCCTTGTACTGTAAATTTATTGGGTTTTTTTTTGTTTGCTTGTTTTTTACATATAAATGGGACAATATTTCCAGTTTTCAGAGCTGAACAAAAGAATATTTACTAAGTTTTAACTGCAATCTTTTTGTAGAAATCAAGTAGAAAAGGAGAGCCAATGAATTTCTGCAAATGCACCTGCATTTTAACACTTCAAAACAGTAGTTTTCAGGCATCTTTATGCCTATTTGTTATGAACATATTCACTAATTTGTATAGATTCCATAAGGAAGTTGAGCACATTTGTGGATTCACACTACCACAAACATAAGGTTTAATTATTACAAATGAAGGCACTGCTGCAGCTACACCTTTTGTCAGATCAGTTGATTGATGATAAACTGTGGGACTTCTTAGAAACTGATTCCGGGCTCAGGTAGCCCTTGGATTCCAGGGATGCAGAGGAGGTGCCGGAAGGAAAGATGAACCTTTGTACTCACGCTGTGTGACTGGTGCCAAGTTGCAAAGGTCAGTTGTTTAAAGCACTCCATCCTTTTACAGCTTTACTCCACATATGGAGGCAGTCTAGGAATCCAGCTTAGATAAGGAAATGGCAGAAATACATATTTTGCTGTGCTTTAATTTTAGATCAGTTTTATGTTTCTTCCCTGTAGTGCTAGAGGGGTCCCAGGCAACAATCTAATATAGAGCTGTGTCTTAAGCATCTATATTGCAACATGCTATGCAGGGAAAAGGAGAAGCAATCAATTTGAGTTATTACAGTTGCTTAGTACTCCCTGGGCTGGTATTGGGCTTGGAGCCATTTCCATATTCTGATTAAAAACCTCCCTGGATTCCACAAGAATGTCATATCTCTATAGGAACATGTCCACATGTTTAATTATTTTCAGTTTATAAAAACAGAGCTCTTCCCCAAACATCGTTTTACTTGCACAATAATGAGAATCCAATAATATATTTAACATATATGAAACTCCAATGCTCTAGCTAAAATAATATTCACCTAATAAAAGTCATTTCAGACCTGGGGTAAGGAAATATTTAAATTCTCACCTTGAAGACACTAAAAATAGTACAATGACAGGCAACATTTCCCTAAAGATTAGCCCAGAGGCTGGAACGTGTGATCACAAGACTGAGCAGAAAAAGCTTGGAAAGAAATCCCGTTTTCCTTGAAATGAATAGCAAACCTCCCCTGGCTCTGAGGGCACCAGGATTCCGCTCAGAGGGTCCACAGAGAGACTGTGAGCCCAGAGAAGGCAGGGGCACCTGCATGGGCTGCCCTGGAGAGCGAGGCAGAGCAGATGCGCAGAGCCTGGTGCTCCGTTGTTTTGTGGGAGAGCCTGTCACCACTGACTGTACAGGGGGTCCTGGGGGACTCGCTGTTGGTTTTAACATTTGTATTAATTGCTTGAAATGGAAGCATGGTGAAAACTCTGCATGCAGCCTACTCCTTCATCTCTGCGAATGGGCCAAAGGCCAGATCGCATGGAAAATCTGTTAGAGATAACTTGCACATTCCTAAGCGCCAGAACCAACATTTCTTTTATAGTTTTTGCATTACTTAACACAAAGGAGCTTCATGACAGCTGGTTCTTTAAAGAATTATTCAAATATAAACGTATGGTCATGGTTAAAATAACCCCAACCATTTATAACATTTAATTACACATGCATTGTACCAGTTTGTCAAAAATGGCAACAGTTCATCCATAGATGTGATCCCACGAGTCAGTTCTATAAGCAGTGGGATGAAACACCATAAAGAAAATATTCAGCATTTGTGCAATCTAGCAAAAATACAAGTGTTTAAATAATGTGGATAAATATTTTTAACACATATTCCAACTGCTTTTCATTTGGCCAAAGTAAGTTTGTCAACATATTCTATAACTGCGGGCTGTTTTTACAAGGACCTAAACGGTGCCAACACAGTTACTCAGGGAAATTAATCCTCGCTCAGTCTTACTGCAGATCCTTGTGNTATTCAGCACTTGTGCAATCTAGCAAAAATACAAGTCTTTAAATAATGTGGATAAACGGTGCCAACACAGTTACTCAGGGAAATTAATCCTCGCTCAGTCTTACTGCAGATCCTTGTGTTTGTGGCGAAGGGAGGGAGGTGACAGGGAAGTGCAGCTGTCTTAGTGGCCCAGGACTCCATTTGCTGTTATTGAAGTTGACCCCATTTACTGTTTTCTGCTAAAAACTCTTTGAACTGCAGACTAGAACAGGACTATTATGAAAAGGGCAGGAAACACATCTAAAATGTCAATAAAATGCATAAAAATACTCCATTTGGGGGCAAATAAACATATAGTGAGTGGCTTTATTTTTTCTTAATAAAAGTGGACTGCGGCAAAAAGGCTAACATACAAGTATTATGTAAAGGAACTTAATGTTTTTAGGAAAAAGGGTGTTTAGTGACTAAAATTTCAAACTCTTCATGCTTGTCTAGATTTAAACTTTCTCAAGGGCCTACAGAAACATGTATTTTATGTTTATGTAAGGAGGAAGGGATTCTTTGCACAAGTGTTACAGTAATAGCTCTGGTATGCACTTCAGGGTCTGCAAAATTGCTCTTTCTGGGGAAAACAGTTCATGAAATTTCCACAGGTCAGGCCAATTTGCACAATGCAAGTAAATGCCCTGGGATATTCTAGGAGGGGGAAAGGGCCGAATACACCGACATCATCCCCTCCCACCTGCAGCAGGCACGGAGCCCTCTCTTCCACCTCCTGTGTGGGCACAGCACTCCCAAACCCATCTTCATACTCTGTTGTTAGCAATTATACTACTACTAATAGATTTGTATTATTCAAAAACCTATAGGCAAAACGCTGGCTTATCTCCATGCAGTCAAAGGAAAACTTCTGTTATCTTTAGGGTGGGGGCAAGTTTTTACACAGTGGGTGTGGACATTTTTTTACAGGATGTTGCATTACTTCCTGTGCATTCAGTACGCATGGGGAAAGAAGGGGAAGCGGGTAACTTCTCTCCTTACGGTGTAACTTAAAAAGCTAGAAATAGTCCTCCTTTTTTCTTGTTTCTTTTTCTTTTTTTAGCTTTCATTAAGGGTTCATCTTTTGTCCTTCCTATCGTCCAACAACCCACTAAAAATTTCCAGCAGCTACATCTTTTCAGAGAAGCCAAGTACAGTATGAAGTTTTTCCAAAAGATGAATGAAACAATCCATTGAAAATGTCAGTCAGAAGCCAGGGTATAATTTTATTTATTTTTTTGATCCTCATTCAGAATTCATATGATTAGCATGTGGCAAACTGTAAAATGAAGTGGAACAAAAGCGCCTGAAATAAATTTCACCTTGACCTGATTTCCACTTGACTGAATTTGTTGTAGTAAACTGGTGACACATAGTGGATAAACAGTAACACATGTCTGCATTTGAAAACGGGGAACAGATGGTAAACACTGATATAAGAACGGTTACACAAGAGCACGGTGTATAATTCTGAAAGGTCAAAGCTCCTGAAAGCCAAAACAAGTTTGTTATGGAAAAGGGGTACATTGACAAGGAGTTAAGTGGGCACAGCTCATGTAGGCACAGCTTCCTTTCCTTTGCAGGGGTTTCTTTTGGATAAGACACCTGGCCACATCTGCCTTTTTAAAGTGAACTTCTGAGGTGTTACTTGCAGGAGTGCTGGTCCCGAAAGCCTCTTACCCGGGGGGAAAATGTCACTGGTTCAATGATTGCAATTGTGCCACTGCTCTGAAACACACCTCTAGAGCAACAGGGAAATATACTTTTTTTAATGGTTTGGAATATATTTTGACCTTCGAGAGAGACTATCTTGCTGCATCATGGCTTCTCCGGTGCAGACTATCTGCTGACCACGAACACTGTGCTGTGTTCAGCAACAAAACTGAGCTCAGGAAGGACTGGGGAAGGCATCTGCCTTTCAGTGTCTGTGATGCGTCCACTGGGCACGTGGGAAGATTTACTCTCCTCATTTCGCATATCAGGATCAAGCATTGTCCCATGATCATCTGGGATAGAAGAATGAGCAGAACAGAGATCTCCTAAATCCTAAGCAATTCTCCAGTCTATTGAACCGTCTGCCTTCTGGCAAAAGCACACTTGATTTGGTCAAGTTCTGTTGGGATGCAGAAGGAAAAGAGCTGATCTACCTCACAGACAGATGAAGTATTCATGGTCTAAAGTCTAAGACTAAATAGAAGATCTGGGAAAGGAAGATGAAAATCTGAGGAAGTGCTCATTAGCAAATGATGGAAGGAAGCTTCCAAATCTCCCTCCAGTAGAACGTCAATATTTATAAGTCAAAGAAAAAAAAAAGGCTGTATATACAACATATATATTTTTTTCTGAGCGTCTAGAGTTTATCTTTTATTACAACTCAAAAATCTTAAATTTTACTGCTTAGAATTGCTCTCCAAGAAGGGAGAAAATAAGCAACTCAACAGAAAAAATCTTTTTTTTTTTTTCAGAATATAAAGACTTTAGTTTTCAGAACCATTCAAAGGAATTTTATTAAAATGTAATCCATGGTTTAACAGTTACTCTCCTTTAAAGTTGAGTTTTACTGTTAAAAATATACCTAGAATGTTATTCCTAAACCATGTTTTTTCAATCAATTCTTGGCAGCAGACTATAAATTTAAAATTGAAGTTGCTGTGTTTAAGAACTCCCAGAAAACAGAGATGGAGTGAAAAATTAGGTGCTGAAGTCAGACATGTTGAATGTTCAGCATGTATCTGTTTTCAAGAATTAACAATGCCAAAGTCATTTCACTTGTGACTTATTTAACAGCTGTCTGCAATTGCAGATCCAAATTTAGTCTCTTATCACATCTTTTACTCTAGGGGCTACTTATTCCCTTAAAACAAAAGATGTCCAAGCCAACATTTTTTTCCCCAATCACATCAGATTACATTTCAGCTAAAGTGGGGATCTTGCTAGTATCCATACCAAACAACTGATATCTTCTACCCCTCACCAGTGTCTCAGAAATTTCTGTAGGGGTTACAGCTGCAGGGCTAAGGGGTTGAAGCCTCGATCTCATCAGTCTACAGCCTCTTCAGTATCTGGGTTAGACCAAGCCTGGCTCTTCCCTGTGCCCTTCTCTGATATCTGCCAGCACTGCAGACTGAGCTCAATCTCCTGTAACTGAACAAGTGGAGTTATTTGCTTGTAAAGTATCTAATCTGGCAGTAGATCAGAATTATCAAGCCCTCAAATATCATTTGTCCCTGTCTCCAAGGTTACATCTTAATCACAAGCATTTACCTCCTGTATTTGTATTGCTCTCTTATATCTTGACAGAACTTTATACATTGCTTATTCCATGGAATTTGTTTCTTTGAAGATGGTTGGATGTTCTGCTTGTATCCTGAGACTGTTACATCTTCAACTTTTCTGCATTCAGTTGCATGGGAATACCTTGCCCTCAATCTGTAGAGTGGGATTTCTAGAGTTGGCATAGAGCTGCTTTATTTCACCTCAGAAAAGGGTGAAATGCAGTGCAGCGAGCTCCCTTCCAAAACCTGTGATGGGTTAAGTGATTTATCCTAAATCAAGATGGCATGGTAATGTTTCATGCATCTATCATTATGGATGAGCAAGGAGCTTGTGGCAATGCTCAAGCAGAAGAAGGCGGTTTACAGAATGTGGAAAAAAGGACAGGCCCCCTGGGAAAAATACAGGAGCGTAGTCAGGGCATGCAGAGTTATGACGAGGAAAGCTAAGGCGCATTTGGAATGCAAGCTGGCGAGGGTTGTTAAGAACAACATGAAAAACTTCTTCAAATATATAAACAGCAGAGGGAAGATTAGGGGAAATGTGGGTCCACTGGTGAACCGGATGGGCACCCTGGTTATGAACAACACAGAAAAAGCAGAGTTGCTGAATGCCTGCTTTGCTTCGGTATTTACCAAGGGCAGCCCTTTAGAGTCCCAGG
>VWPW01028690.1:167832-298915 GCA_013389825.1 Crypturellus undulatus
TAGCGGATACTCCAGAGGGCTGTGCTGCCATCCAGAGGGACCTGGACAGACTGGACAACTGGGCGGTGAGAAACCCCATGAAATTCAACAAGGCCAAGTGCACGGTCCTGCACCTGGGGAGGAATAACCCCAGACACCAGTACAGGCTGGGGACCGACCTGCTGGAGGGCAGCTCTGCAGAGAAGGACCTGGGTGTCATGGTGGATGACAGGTTGACCATGAGGCAGCAGTGTGCCCTCGTGGCCAAGAAGGCCAATGGGATCCTGGGATGCATTAAGAGGAGCATCTCCAGCAGGTCGAGGGAGGTGATCCTGCCCAGAGGGGCAGGTAGGGTCACACTCAGCCCTGGTGGGGTCACATCTGGAGCACTGTGTCCAGTTCTAGGCCCCCCAGTACAAGAGGGATGTGGAGCTGCTGGAGAGAGTCCAGCGCAGGGCCACGAGGATGATCAGGGACCTGGAACATCCTCCCTATGAGGAGAGGCTGGGCCTGTTCAGCCTGGAGAAGAGGAGGCTGAGAGGGGATCTAGTCAGTGTGTACAAGTACCTCAAGGGAGACAGTGAGGAGAATGGGGCCGGCCTCTTTTCAGTGGTGGCCACCGACAGAACCAGAGGAAATGGCCACAAACTGAAGCATCAAAAGTTCCACAGGAACTTAATGAAGAACTTTTTGACAGTGAGGGTGACAGTGCACTGGAACAGGCTGCCCTGAGAGGTTGTGGAGTCTCCTTCTCTGCAGATCTTCAAGACCCGCTTGGATGCAGCCCTGTGCCACGTGCTCTAGGTGACCCTGCGTGTGCAGGGTGAGTGGGACTGGATGATCTCTAGAGGTCCCTTCCAACCTTAGGCATTCTGTGATTCTATGATTATACACGTAGGTGGATCCATGCAATGTTTATTTTGGATCATTCTGAAAAATACATATTCCATCAGAATTACTGCTGGTAGAATTAACCTTAGGATAGGGAGGGAGAAAAAATAAAGGAGCTCTTAATGTTTACTCCTGTCCAGTCCTATTCTTCTCTCAAGATGCCCCAGGCTTATTCTTACCTAAGTAAGTAAATATTTTGATATCTTTCAAAAATATATTTTTTTCTTTTATTAGTTGAGTTTGTGGAGATAGGGGAACAAATTCACTTTTTATAATATCAATGATGGTTCTTTTACCATCCTTTGGATTACTCCAAAATAATCAATATCATTATTTTCCTAAATATTCAATAAAATCATTATATATGTAAATGGCAACGAGATGAAGCTCGGAATCTATTTGTAGTCTCATGAGATCCCAAATCATCAATGTGAACTCAAATATTCTAAAAGGTCAATTTAAACCTCTTGATTCATGATGTATCTACGTTAGCAACTAGTATAGTGTAATAAAGGTAGACTGGTAGATCAAGGTAATTGATACTGAGATTTTGGTGTCCACATGATATATGTTCCAGGGGCTTCACCTTAGACTAACTCTAGTCTGGACCCAGGATGTTAGTTTCCATGAACAAGTGGTGGGCCTGAGTGAGGTCCTAAAAGTCATCTTCTAATTTAGCATTGATAAGCAGTCCAGTACTCTGAGCCCAATTTGTGCCATGAACTGAACTACAAAAAAAAAGGAGAAAATCAGAAAAGCTATTTCAAAACAGCACTCGATCTAAACTGAAATGCATAAACATTAATTGTGTCTGTAACCACATATCTAACCGGCAAATAACGGATATCAAAGAGCTTTTTGATAGTTCACTGACTGAAATGCATTTGTGCAAAGAAGGTGTTAAATGGGAAAACAGATCAGTATAAGTGTAGATTTATTTCTGGAGGATTTAGGAACATGTTTGCTGACTTGATACCTGATTTGCATGTGAGAAATCAATTGATTGTCATTAGCAAAGTAGTCAGCACATCGTAAGAATTCAGGTGTTTTTCTGACTTATCTAAGGGATCAAGTTTAATATTAACAATCAAGTGTTAATAAGTAATTAACACAGCTCTAATTTCAACCCCGGAACCTTTTTCTAAGAACAGATAATCTGAACATCAATTCAGCATCTTTATTCAAGAAAGAAATTAAGCCCTGCTAGATATTGAAGATAGAAACATTTACTTCAAGGTGAGGGTATACAGAAAGGATTTCCTCAAAGTTAGAGAACAGAGAGGGTTTTTGGAGTCACACATGTGTTTAATGATAGTTATATGTTTTCATATTTATTTAACAACATATTAAATTGAATTTGCTTTTATAGTCATACCTTTATTATATGAAGTATGGAAATGTATTGTGATTTTTTTTTCTCATGAATGACATTTAAAAGACAGGATCACCGAGGCCATCTGAGCCCTGCTCTTTCAGAACTATTTATTAGTTTTGTCTCTAAAGGTCACCAACATAGGGTAAAGTTCCTGGATCTTTTCTTTTAAAAATATGATGCCACTTATTTTTATTAAAAGGAAGGTATTTCAATTTCTTTTAGTGCAAGGTACTGATTTTTAAGAGTAAAGGATACAAATAATTTATAAATAAATAAATATTATCAATAAATACATATTATTATAAATGAATAAATATTATATTAAATAAATAAAAAATGTAAATAGGTTTCAAGTCCACTATGTGTTTTATAGATAGACTATGTTATCAGAGAATTAGCAAGGAACATAACACTGAATGGCAGTATTTCTGTTCAGCATTGGTAAGTCCCATCTGTGCATCATACGTCTCTGTGGCAAGACTGAATCAAACATCTTTTTAGGCATAAACTTACAGCGAGAAATATTACAGCAGTCTTGTGTGGCCACATAAGGACCGCATTTGGGTTTTGGTAGCTACTGCATCTTTGCAATCCAGTCTGGACATAGACAGAAGTCAGAGCTCACTAAGTAGTTCACAGGGCCATGAAGCAGTAACTGCAAGAATATGCAAGAATAACAGCACATTTTGGGAATCTCCCAGGTGAAAGACAGAACAGTGTAAGATGGTCTGGCAAAGATTACAAAAAATCAGGACCAGGCATTATACTTAGGTTTAGGAGGGCCTTGGGATAATTCTAGAGGTAGATGGAGCAAAAACTCTCCAGACTTGTACACTTCCATCCAGATCACATCTGACCAATTTAAGCAGCTGCTTGTGTCTCTAAGCCACTTATTTTATTTACTAGGGACTGTAGTGAAGTATAACTGAAGTGCAGCTTGCTAGTAACGCATCTGATCACGAGTATGCTTGTGATCAACTTTCCTGCAGGAAGTTTTCCTGCAGGAACCTGCAGGAAGAAAAAAATGAAAAAATCATCTACATATTCTCTGCTCATGCAAATTATCATTTCTTCGTTTATTTTGCTAGAATTACGCTACTTGATTATACTATGTCCCTATTTTATTGCCCAGGACAATATGTGCTTCATAAAAATACTGGAGTTAGTCTTACAGGGCTTGCATTCCTTCCATTAAACTAGGTTAATGTAGACTTCTCTACTATGGTATTGAAATCCATTGCCCTCTTCCACTACTTTTAAAACTGTCTATATAACCTTAAGAGCTCAGGAGAAACTGCTGCTTGTAAACTTTTCCCTTGGAGCAAGCTGAGTCAGTTCTACTTAAGAAGCAATGTATCCATATCAGGAGTGAATCAAGCGATGATTTTAATCATCCTTCCAATCCTTTTTCTTGTTCACAATATTCTTAATCATATACAATGCCCATTCTTAGACCTAAAATCTAGCTTTATAGCAACAGATCCCCATAAGCTGCTGAAAGCTTTCCCACTTATTTAAGGCCTTTTAAATTCCATGTCTCCAATTTTGGATTTCCCTCAGACAAATTTTAAGGAAACAGTATGTCCTGGGACAAAGCATGAAGGAAAAAAACTGTAATACTGGCCAGATTTCATGTAATTCTTTATGTTGTTGAGGGTACTAAGTCTCAGGGTTTGCTTTGCTTAATTAGGCTTCTTTTCTGCCAATATGAAATCTACATTGGGACCCTTAAGCATGTGTATCGATATCTTGCTTTTACAGCGTAATTTAAGTAGATCAAAAAAAGTCTCTTTGTAAACATTGATAAAACCCCCTCAGTCTTCTCCGGGCTGAACAGTCCCAGCTCTTTCAGTCTTTCCTTGTATGAGGGGTGTTCCAGTCCCTTAATCACATTTGTAGCCCTCCACTGAACTCGCTCCAGTAGCTCCGTGTCTCTCCAGTACTGGGGATCCGAGGACAGTACTCAGCATTCCAGATGTAGGCTCACCAGGGCTGAGAGGGGTGAGGGATCACCTCCCTTGACCTGCAGTCAAAGGTGTGCCAAAGTCCATAGACATGGTTGAGAACAGAAGTACAGATTTGAAAGTATAGATTTGAAAGTACGAAGAAAAACTGCACAATAACAGGGTGATGTTTTCTAGTCAGAAAACTCCAGTAAAGAATTCCAGAGTCACGGCAAATTAAAAAACTACAGATCCAGACAATGATAACAACCACCATATGTTCAGAATTCTTAAAGATCAATATTTAGCATTTGAGCTTGGGTAAACTTTTAGTTTCACGATATTTTTCAGACATAAATGGACTAGATTCTTTATCATTTTATTTTTTATCATTTTTAGGAACATTACTTCTTCAGATTTAATGGTTAAGAAGGTTTGATTTATCATTAAATAACAGTNAATAACAGGTTGATGTTTTCTAGTCAGAAAGCTCCAGAAAAAACTACAAACTCCAAAAAAACTACAGATCCAGACAATGATAACAAGCACCATATGTTCAGAATTCTTAAAGATCAATATTTAGCATTTGAGCTTGGGTAAACTTTTAGTTTCACGGTATTTTTCAGACATAAATGGACTAGATTCTTTATCATTTTATTTTTTATCATTTTTAGGAACATTACTTCTTCAGATTTAATGGTTAAGAAGGTTTGATTTATCATTAAATAACAGTTGAAAAGTTCTTCTGTTTCTAATAAACTCTTATTGTTTTTATCAGTAAGGTATATAACCACTTTCTGCTCTAATTATTGTATTGTAGTCCCATTTACTACGACAGCTACCTTCAACAAAAGAAGAAAGAAAAATATGTTCTTTAGCTTGTAGAAAGCAATAGACATTTACTGAAAACAACCACTTTGTTTAGAAGAAAATGAAACTAATTCAATATACATGTATATATATAACAACAGTTATTTTTGTAACTCCTTCTGATATTCCAAAATCTATCTTTATTATTAAAAAAATGCCTTTGGGTATTTTCTTCATTTAATACTAACAAAATCAGACACAACTGGACCTGATACATTTTTCTCCTGATGACCTGTGATGATGAACTGTGAACTCAGAAATAAATACTTTGCCATTAAATATTTCACCATGACATCTACATAAACTCTGTTTAAGGAAAGCATGTGTTGCAGGAAATATGCTACCATTCTAAATAGTTCTCCTCCTTGCCTCCCTTCTTCTTCCCTCTTTTTCTGATTACAATATGGATATGTTTCTGCATGATTTACAAATACTATAATAACAGGACAGGTGAAATGTCTGCCAAAATTGTAAAGAAATCAAATGTGTCCAAAAATAAAGCCCAAATCAAACCCTGACTACTTTAGTGGGAAAGATAAAGAGCTGCCATAGGAAAAAGATAAGTGTGTAAGTGGATGTATGTGAAAATGAGGAAAACAGGAGAGCCTATAAAATATGACAGAGCAAATGTAAACAGAAAATTATAAGCATTAAAAAAGATTTTGAAAAACATCTTTCAAAGAATGCTAAAACTGTTAGCAAAATTTCTTTAGAACAGAAAATTTCATCAGAACAGAAAATCAATGTAGGTAATTGATTTTACCTACAATGGGTAATCAATGGGCCTATCTGATGAAAAAAAAGTGTAAAACGATGTATTCAGGAATGATTAGACCATAACAGAGAGGCTCGGTGAATTTCTGAATCGGACTTAAAGGCTGAACATGGTGATAAACAATATTAAATTTATTATATATCTTTGTAGCTGATAGGTCAGAAGAACTAGATTAACTAGAAGAACATATACTGGAATTATGAAATGAAATAAATATTTGAGTTATCAGTAGGCCAGAAAGAGTAGACAAAATTGAGTAGAGAGGAAAATGCTGAAGAAAAACCTGTGTGAATCTGCAGACCTGCTGGCCAAGTTCTTGTAAGCTGTTGTTTTCAGCTTTAACTCCTCATTTTCCTTGTTATTTATTTTTTGTTTTATACTGAATAGTCCTTAACCAGATAATGAATCAGATACTCCCAAATTCTACATAATCTCACAGGAGGGAGACACTTTCTTTAGAGAGGCAGTCAAGGTATAGTACACAGGTATATTCTCCTCTTTTTTCCCAGATGATGAAATGCTTGAGTTTTATTTCGGTCTCTAAACCTTGTTGTTGCTGAAGGAAAGGAATAATCTTCTTGCTTATTGCAGGGCTCCTCTCTGTGTCAGAAGACTATCAAGCTGCTAGTGTAAATGTCATCTACAAGAACAGACTCTGGAGGGAATCCTGAAAATTGAAAACCTGTGATTCCTTCCTATCTAGGTAGGAAGTGATTCCTTCCTACCTAGATAAAAGGGCATCATCTACAATTAAAGACTATGATCAAGGAGGACAAAAGTAATTGAAACCTGTTGGAAATGAGTCAGCATGTTTTTTCTAAACGGCAGTCTACCACACTGGCATTCTGAATATGTTGATAAGCACGTGGAAAAAGAACGCTCAGTGGACTTTGAACACTTAAATTTTCAAGGAGCCCTTGATGTGGTCCACACCAAAAGTTACTGAAGAAACTAAGTTGCCCTGAGCCTGGAGGAAGTCTAAGGTTCAGCAAAGGGGTTCAGCTGCCTGTCATAAACGTGTAGGAAGTATCTGAACTGAAGCAATGGAGGATTTGAAAAATAGAAACGCAGAAAGAAAATGAGATGGTGATTGCTGAAATAGTAATCATTAGCAGCTCAGGGATTTAAGAAGAAAACTATTGACATGAAAAGATATAAAACACTTGAAGAGAAAACCAAAACAAAGCCCAGATTTTTAAAATGGTAAGATGTAAGTCTATGATGTCGTCTGTGTCAGCAGAAGCTCACAGGGTGCCTCATTGTGGGAATATTAATCCTTACCCTAGTAGTATTTATTTACTGCGTGTATTAACCAATTAATAATTGGCACAGGAGTTTCTCTGTGCATGAGAAAAGTTCTTCATACAAAAGTGACAGAGAGATGAAAAAAAGCAGAAAAGTTCTCTTGTGAACTTAAAAAAGGCTTAGGGAAAGAAAGCGAAGGGAATCATAATGGCTATTTTTTAGAAGAGTTACTATTGGTTCCTATTTAGGATTACTTCTGGGACCAGCTTTATTCAACATCATGACTAACCTGAAGGAAAACATAAATACTGACCTCTCTGAGAGTGTAGAAAATACTAAACTGTTTTGTGTAGTCAAATGCCATTTTGATCTTGGTGAACTCCAGAAGATCACTGAAAATTTCAGCGGGCAGCTAAAGAAAAGGTATAGGTAGATAAATGTAAAGTAATGAATTTATGGATAGATACACTGTGCTGAAACACAGCACAGTGTTCCAATTTTCAGTTGGAACTGAAAGTTACAGCTGAGAAAAGAGGTTTTGAAGTTGTTGATGAAAGACCTCAAAAATCTGCTCAATTTACAATGATATTCAGAAAAGCCTGCAAGGTGCTGTTGAGTATGGGGATGAAGACAAGAGGAGTAATTTAGCTGTTGTTCAAAATTTTGTACACCCATGTCTTCATCACTGTGTATAGCTCTGGACTTCAGGTTTGGTGTAGAGAACTAAAACCATTACGGGGTAGAGCAGCCACGTTTTGAGGAAAGACTAAGGCAGATGGGGTCCCAATCTGGAGAGCCCAAGACTGAGGCAGGTTATAACCAATGTTTGCAAAATCGTATAGAGTGGAGAAACAGAATGTGAAACTGTTCTCCAGTTCTCACAATTCAATGATAAGTTGGAGTAGATCACTGTAAAGGGAAGTGGATATCAGTAGCAAATAGGTAGGGCTGCATACTAATGAAACAGGTCTGGATGCTGGATATGAGAGCGGTAGACCACAGAAAGTCCACGTTCACTAATTCCCCCACACAGCCATGCAAACTGCTGCTCTTGGGATGATACTGGTGTGGCTGGACCATTGCTCTGGCTCAGTAGAGTGTTTCTTACGTTCTTATTTCATACACAGCAAATGCTGGCATTAAATTGCTTGGTTATACATTATTTTTGTGGTTTCTGAACCCTAATTAAAGTGGCCATAATAGTTTGCAGGAATGCAATTAAGAGAACCCCATGGTAGAGAAGTGAAACCGTGTCGATAGCTCATGAGATTTCCCTGTTGTAGCTCCAGTACCTTGTGATTTTCTAGGGCAAAGTACAGATGTCTAGGGTCACACCAAATATCTAACACAGTTGTCTAGTACATAATCTCTTTTGCCATTTCTGACAAATTCTGCGCTACTAAGTGCTGTTATAAAAATTGTCTACATTGTGTGTATTTTATGGTATATAATATTCTTCGCAAATATTATATTAAAAAGTTATAATAAATTAAAATTGAGCAGAACCACAGTATTTTCCTCATTGTGACTCTACCTCAATTCCTGCATTCAAGAAGAGAACGCAAACATGAAAAGGGAGGAAAAATTCCTAGGCTTGAAAGTTATTTGGACATGTTTTTGAAAGATTTATTGCAACACTACATAAAAGCATAAGAATCATGTCTGCAGGAAATTAGCTATGCATTCCAAGAGACTTTTAAAGTGGAAATTTAGGACTAACTCTTCTCTAATCTACTCTATGAAAACACAATGCTAGAGAAACTTCCTGCCTTTCATCCAATTCACTTAAATAGAACAAAACTTGACAAAGAACATCTTATTTAATCTTCACATGCACTAAATGGGTCTGTCAAAGATCGAATTACTTGTCTGTTGGCATCTCCAAGTCTTTAGGGAGGGCCTATAGAGGCACTTCTTAAAGATCTTGGTTTTGTCCATCAGAGGTCTTTTTCTCTTTGTGAGTTAGTCTCTTTATCACTGCTCAATTGGTATTGCAGTCCTTTGCAATAAGATACATAAGCATGTATATTTTTCTTATGTCCAGAATGAAGGGAAAAGGGGCTAAATGGCGTTAGAATAATCAGATTTGATGGTGTAGCAGGGATGAAAGCAATGAAAAGGTAGAAGTTCAGGACACTGGTACTATCATGGCATCAGTGTTCCCCTCAGTTCACTGTGGCGTTTTGGAGCAGCCCTGGTGAGCCTCAGCACCTTGCAGCCCTTCTGCTCTGGTCCAGAGCCGTGACAGGGCTGTCTACACCCACCAGCACTGCTGCAGCGGGAACACTGCCAAGCTGACTCAACACTCCCTTCCCTCCACCGGCGGGTGTCTTTCCTTTCTCTCTCCAGCAAAGGGCTGGAGACCAGCTTTTATCTTCATATGGGTTCTGCAGGGTCTCTGGGTGGCAGAAGAGGAGGGGATGGGTGTGAAGGGAGGGAGTGTGCCTTGTTGAGTCATTTATAGGGAATAAGGGAAGCAATGTCCCAGAATACTGTCATGCAGCTTGTAATGGAACTGACCACATCTGAAAATGTGACCAGCAGATCAGAACTTTTGCAGTCTTCTGAGATCTCTGAAATGTTGTGAGCCATCCCTCCTTCTGATGTATCTCTCCGTCTGCTTCCCAGACCATTTCCCAAAAGATTTGATAGTTTCAAAACAGATGATAGTACTGAAAAGCCTTTTACAGATCTCAATATTAGAGGAGGCTCATATGATATTGCACATTATTTTTGATTACAGACTTAATCTGACTAACGGTAAAATGAAGCGAGGTATCTTTTGCATTGTTAGCTTCAGGGGTGGCTTTTATGTTGCAGATCCAGGGGCCCACCTCCAGGATAATTTTATAACTCATGGTAAAATTTTTCTGGATCTTATTTCCCTCTTTCCCTAAGTGCAGATGGTGCACATGCTTGCACCAAGTCCGGCCCCACAACCCACAGGAACAGAAGGATACTGCACCTGCGTGGCAGACCTCCAAGAGCGGTTCCTTGGTTCTCTCTGAAGTCATGGACACAGGCACATGAGTGTGAAAAAGAGCACAGAGAGAAGATCCTTTACAAGATAATGCCATATTTTCTACTTTCCAACATATAGCAACTGAATATACTTGTCTTGTTGATGAATAATCTGCACAGTTATTGCTTTCTGTTACACTGTTCTCTTAAATTTCTACTGAATTATACACCTGCACAAGAAAACCTATCGCAAATTTTGCTTCTGAAGTTCCTACCAGTTAAAAAGCATTAGAAGTACCAGGTGTAAAGGTGACCAGTACACTGTAAACAGGCTAACTAATGGTTCAAAAGTTATGCTTACTACAATACAGCTTTTCTCCAATGTATTATTACAAACTAGTTTCTCTGCTTTAACATCTCCCTGTTATTAGTGTGACATTAGTGTACATGACCCTGATCTAACTATTTTGTAGCGCAGCACCGATCATGTAGCCTGCAAACATTTTCATAGCATTTTTCAGAAACTTGGCTCCTGTATCAGAAGCAAAAACAGTCTATCACAGTGAGAATGAAAACTAGTTGCCACAACCATACAAGCACAGTACGATATTCTCTGTGAACTGCCTGAGCTTGTTAGGGGCAATTTCAAGCAATTTATGTCTTCTCTTTTTAGTTAATGTACTCTTTTCAAGTCGAACTGTTAATTTGTTGTAGTCATTGTCATCAGTCTGGAGAGGGGACCACATAGGAATTTAGGCTCTAAAGCAACCTTGGCATGACTTATTTGTCAGGACCCATATGTGGCAGGTTAAAATCAGAAGGTTTGTATTTGCTACTGAACAAACTTACAAGCTAGTTACCACTAATGCAGACCATTCCTGTTAAGAGAGAAATTCCAGATATGTCCTGGGGCAGTCTAGATGAGCTGGATGGCTCCATATAAAATGGTAGTCTGGGACTTTGGAAAGCTGACTGCTATATGCTCACACCACACATGCAGCGGTGGTATGCTATAAAGCACTAGCAGAGATGGGAAAAGATTGGATTGCAAGATTTATGATATAATGCACATGATTAAATATAACTGGCTCCCATCCAGCTTTGTGCACGACAATCAGTAGCAGGCTAGGATGGCTGAGTAACAGATGGCTAGTATGGATGCTAGAAAGGTTTGTGTTTAGGAACCCCATGATAAGCCAGCTAATCTACTTTGCAGATGTCCTTGCTTCTGCAGCTGTTTTCTTTAGATGTCCTTGAAAATTCAAAATCTGATCCGAGGTCACTCCTAGATACACCTGATGTGACTTTGTGCTGTGCATACTGTCCACAGAGTGGCGAACCCAGTGTTAGGTGTAAGTGCTGTGAAAATATAGGATGGCTGTACTTGATGGAAACCTGCCACTGGTCATAACATAAGGTCAGATTGCTCATAGCAGCAATCAGACTTACACCTAAGGCACACCGTGACTGAGTTGAAGCACTTAGAAATTGATTTTTTTCTGCATCTTAAAATAATTGAACCTTAAGAAAGTGATATATTTAGTCAGTGTGAGAACGGAAAGTCCATTGGCTACAACAGCTGGTATTCAATTCAGTATCCTGACAGAATCTCAGGCTCTCTGGGGCTAGCAGCACTTTAAGTAAGATTGCAAGAGATGAGGGAAAAGTATCAAACAATAAAACTATCAGTTTGCTGCACATGAGATGCTGAAAAACAAAACTTGGTTCTAAAAATTCTGGCCTTTTCAAGTTACGAGACCTCATCCAAACAAAGGAAAAATACGCATAAAGAGTAGAGGTGCAGCTAAAGCTATTGACACAGAATGGGCAGTGTTTGTGATGCTAAGCAAAGACTGGTTTAAGTTAGGACAGTGCTACATGCAATACTATTTTACAAAATTTTGCAGAAACATGTTGCTGCCAATGTGCTTAAGTATTTGTTCAGAAAGGGGATAACAAACTATAGATACATGCAAACATTGGCAGCTCTTCACCAATTTAGATATCACAAGGGTGTAAAAATGGCATTGGCACTAGTGACTGAACACTGAATCCTATGTCATTTAAATGTTTCTGCTTGGATACTGCAAACTTTATCTATAGCTATAGAATTTTACCTTGCTATTTAGGCACAGTATTCCTTTTCTCCAGATAGTTTATTGAAAACAGGTCTATGAGATATAACATAGAATCATTATTGAAAACAGGCCTATGAGATATAACAGAATCATAGAATCACAGAATCCTAAAGGTTGGAAGGGACCTTTGGAGATCACCTGGTCTAACCCCGCTGCACACAGAGGATCACCTGGAGCACATTACACAGGATTGCGTCCAAGAGAGTTTTGAATATCTCTAGAGGAGGAGATTCTACAACCTCTTTTGGCAACCTGTTCAAGTGAAACATGAACATGTATTCCAGTATTTACATTTGGGTATTTGCTGAAGATTTCACTTATATTTTCTATTTGGAGAACATACAGAGAAGCAAAATCCAAAATTTAAAAAACTCATAAGCAAGGGCTTCTAGGCTATTTTTTTATCCTTCCTGTTCTTCATTGATGATTGAAAGTGTTGCTGCAGGGTTTTACACTAAAAAGAGAAATTGTAACACAATACTATTTATCATCTAATACCAGGAACAGAAGATGTTCTAGCCAACACTTTTCACAGAAATAATAGTTTCTCCTTGGGGTTACAGTAACGATGATCCTTATTTGATGATTGAAAGGAAAACTACCATGGGACTTGAAATGCTCGTAAAAAGTGATTTGGATAGAATATGAAATTATAACACAAAAATCTTCTAGAAAACACTGTAAATATATCAATAGTTAAATCTTAGCAATTTTTATCAATTTCTTAAGGTATTTCTCTCTGAATAGATGGTTTGAGATGTATCCCTTGTTTTATATTTACCAGGACTGGTGTAAATTAGGACTACTTTCTGGTAGCTGGAAGAGAACTAAAACTATGCTCTCACTAATAAAAATCCAAGTGTAATACCAATTCAGATGATCTTGTGAGAAGATGTTGCTCAGCAATTGTTTTACTCAAGTGTAAATGCAGAAAAAAAGCTTCTCTGTTGGAGAACAGAGAAGCAGAGAAAGCAGGGAGCTTCAGAAAAGTTTGCAAAAGCTTGTGTTGTCTGGCTTTGGGGTGGAGCTGTCAGCTGAGGGCTAAGTGTTTGTTCCTTCTTATGTGAAAAGCAGAGAAGGATTTTGTACATTTTTTGCCAGATCCCTTAGCCTCAGAACTTGGTAGGGGGCATGGCATTTTTCTGCTATTTCAACCACATTAGAGGTGCATATTTCTACTACATTTGTGCCTTTTACTGCTGGAATTTAGCAGTAGACTAAATAGTGACACTGTTTCTATTATAACTGCAGTCGCTCCAAAGACACCTAACTAACACCATTTTCTCTCCTTGTTGAAAGATCCCGGCAGAAAACAACTTTTGGTTAGCCACTCTGTTTAGAAAGGCTCCTGCTGTAGCTTTGTAATAACATTTTCACACAGCATCCTTCACCATGTGCCTAGGTCTGCATACATCCTTGAAGCATGAAGGAAAAGAGCAGTTGCCTACTCTTCGTGTAACACAAAACAATTGAAAAAAGTAAGTCATATTAAATCATTATTGTAGTATTTTTGGGTGGGTATATAGATGAAATCACAGTTTCCTGAGCCAAACCAGCACACAGACTTTGAATAAAATAGCTTCTTAACTGCTAGTCCAGATGAAACTATCACCCCTATCTTACAAAAAGATCAGATAACGGAGCCTTGGCAATTGATACAGGCCATGAATTGGTCCATGGTTTATATTCTGAATGTAACTAAATTTCTGGCCAACTCAGTCTCTCTCTTCTAGTCTCCCTCCCTGGGGAGGGCCTCTCTTCAAAAGAACCAGGTTTTGGCTCTGTTGAAGAGAATTTCCTCAGAGCTTGCAAGGAGGCATGAGTGTCTTCTGACAACTTAGCTGCTAGTAGGTGCAGCAGCCTAAAATTTCCGCTGAAGAACACCATTGCCAGAACCCATGGAACAATATTCTTAAACCAAGTTCAGTTAGAGAAATGGACTCTCCTCTCCTAGAGAAGAGATTTTTAATAATCCTTAACATTACTTCTTGCAGAATAATTATTATTATTCTTTCTTATTTCTCCTATTTTGATGACCTGTGT
The DNA here is from genome assembly GCA_013389825.1 of Crypturellus undulatus. Lineage (NCBI taxonomy): Eukaryota > Metazoa > Chordata > Aves > Tinamiformes > Tinamidae > Crypturellus > Crypturellus undulatus. The sequence goes on from VWPW01028690.1 coordinate 182,053, forward strand.
AAAGGCCCTGGCAATTTTTTCTTCAAAATGATAGGAAAGCCCTATGTGAGGATGAAAAACAACTGAAATCTTTTAAGAGTTTGGATCAATGATTTACAAGAAACCACAAGAGGTAGAACAACAGCATGAATTCAGATTTCCTGACTCCTGTCAAAGGCCTTGAAAACCAAACCATCCTCCTTCTGCATTTTTCCATTAAAGGAATGGCCCTGTCAGAGGCTGTTTAACGTAAGATACACAGGCAGAGGCGTTATGGCTAATCTCAAGCAGCCTACGTAAGTAGAAAGAGAACCAGGTTGGAGAGGACTTAGTTTAAATCATTGGAATTTTAGGGATAGTCAGAGAGAGCACAATTAACAAAGCATTACTGAGACCTACAAGTGCACAGTTGTTTATCTGGCATGCACAAAGTGTGTTTTATTGTTGGAGTTCGTAATTCCACAAAATCCCCAAGAATTTTTTGGGTTTTAACATCTGAAGTGGCCTTGATTTCACAGCATAGGTTTGTTCATGATTTACTGAGAAATTTGCTCCTCTGAGATCTGTTACAGGCAGGTATGACTTTTTCAGGAAGTTTGCAGCCTGGCTCAATGTTTTGTTTATTTCTTCTTCAAAACTGAAAAAATTACGCAGAATGCAGCCTGCCTCCCTCAGTATTAGAAAAGGCTATTTTGATTCTTGGCCATGAACATCTGATTTACTGTACCAGACACAGTTTTTGTCTTACCAGCACTTGACTTCAGAAGCTAAGCTTTTCATTTTCTCAGTATCTGAAATACGATGGGAACACAATGTCATGAAAAAAAACATAATTTTTATTCAGATTAGGAGTGTTGAAGTGGTTCTCCTTGTTGTCCCCTCTAATTGTACTTTGGTAAGCAGCATTTCCAGCACTCCTGGAATTGAATTGCTTGTGGATGAAAGTAAACAGCAACTTACTCCTAGGTTTTACCAAGTGTGCTCCAGCAACCAGCGGGCATTCAGTTCACTGAACCAGACCAGTGATGGGCTGAAGTAAAAACCCGCAAATACATATATAGTGCAGAAATCATGTCCTTAGCAGCAAGAGCGGTTTTACGCTGCAGATCCACTCCTAATGAGCTGCACTACTACTTAGTGTAAGCACAGTCAATATGTTCTTTGAATGTCAATATGATATTTACCTGAATTGATGTAGAAAAGCTATAAATTTATAACCTTTATGGAAAGAGTGACTTTCAATTTACCTTGTTAGCAAAGCACAGGAGTCTTAGTTTTGATGAAGATGTTCACATATAACGAAACACAGTGTTGGGTCATTATTTAATAAGGACTGAATTAAAAACTGTATATTAGATCACCAGACATAACAAAGGAGCTGAGACCATCTCCTTGGTGATAACTAAGACTAAATAGTAGTATTTTATTGGTAGAATTGATTCAGGAACTATATACTTCCAGTGTCAACAGCTTATCTAGGAGAATATTTCCTAGATTTTTCACCAAATGTGGAGGGGTGCTGCGCAAATCTTCCTGGTACCTCAGCAATTGCCTGAAATTACAAGTTTGAGATCTCTAAAGAGAAAATTGCACTTAAAAAGCATGCCAGCCTTCTTAACCCAGTTTTGCAAAATGGCAGAGAAATAACTTTGACATATAGACTGGATGCAATGCATGCAATGAATAACATGCATTATAAATATATAACATGAAAAGTTAAATAAATATATTTTTTCTAGTGGTCCTCTTTATCAAAGTAAGTTGTGCTTTGTGCAGAGAGTTGTCTAGTAGTGTGACAGTAGTACTGGAGTTCCAGTTGTAATCAGGACATCATGATCATTTAGGGAGCACAAAGATTATTTATAAGTGTAAGAAATGTTCCCTGTATCAATATCTTCGATCTAAATAGACCAAACAAAGAAAACACTGGAGAGGAAAGAAATTCAGTCTGATGATGTACTGAAGATCTGAAGATGAGTTGCAGAACCAGCTTTTCTGATAAATTAGTTTCTGCTATGCACAGATGCAATAAGAGCAATCAGCTGGTCATGACTCCTCTTCAGCTTTTGTCTCACAGTCCTATGCCCTGTCAACATCTGTCTTAGATTAATATTCCTTAAACATAAAAGTTGTTTTTAATTTTATTTTCATCTGACTCTAGTTCACGTTAGTTTTGTAATGTGGCAGGGTATAACACCGTTATACTTTTTTTACAACTTAAGATTTTATATTATTAGAATTTTATCAGTTGCGTTGGAGACTTTCTGAGGACGAACTGTTCATTTCACCATTACTCAGCCTCCTGTCATTCCACTTGTCTCTGATTTTTGGAGCACAATTATATCATCCCTTCCTCCCGAGAGCCGATAATGTAACCATATCACGTTTAAAGAGGCTACAGTGAGGTCCTTCCTTATAGAAAAACATGCATGTGAATGCCCAGGCAGTCACAAGTTTTCAGGCCATGGTAGTAACCAACCCTCCAAAGGATGGAGAGGTGGGAGGCTGGTTTTGGCAGCTGTTGCAGCCCCAGGGCCCTGTTGTGCTCAGCAAGGATTTCACAGCTCCACATGTTTATCCACAGTGATTCTATTTTCGCTTCCCTGTGCTTATGAAAATAGAACTCAGAGCTACATTTCCAAGGGTAGTATCTTATGGGCTTTTTGACACACACGGGTGGTGCCATTTGTGTTATATGTAACCCAAGCCTAACGAGCAATTCATGCAAAGCAAGGAATAAGCCACTAGAGCAAGGAGAACTATTATTAGCATGTGATTGACTCAGCAAACGTCTCCCTCTTTTCTCTTTACGAATTACCTCTCAGTCCACGTTGGATGGCTCCCAAGCCCACACAAGTGTTCCTAGTGACCACGGCATACCTCTGGCATGAGAGCTTCAGGAACACATAATTATGACAGCTTTGCATCCTATAAATATCTTTGCAGATAAAGTGAACATGAAGTTTCACAGGAAGTGTATAAAAAGGAACTTTCAGTCCAAGTGACTCAGTTGCAACCTGTATCTAACCAAATTCTCACAGTTACTTATTTGTGACATTTGCTATCTACAAAGTGCAAAAATAATTATACAAGAATCATGCAGACTTTTTTTTTCTAAAAGACTGAAATGTTATGAAGAACTTGCAAATGTCTATCTTCACCCATAGTACTGGAGAATGTGTTGGCTAATGTCTCTTTGTACAGAAGTAATGCAATTAAGTGTTCTTACTGGGGCTAAATCTTAAAAGACACATTAAAAAATTTCCATCTGGCACTTTGATATTTGAAATAAAAAAGCTTCTGTCAATGACACTGACTTTGTATTATGAAGTGGCATTGGATACAGTGTGTGATATTTCAATAAAACACTGATGCTTTTCAGCATGGATTTTTTTTATTTCTCAATTAAAATAAAATAAATTATCTATCATATTCGCCTCATTTCTTAGTTCTGTTTTCAGAATATTAGGCTATTTGGAGCTACAGCTGTGATATTAGGGAGCCAGAATTTTGCAATCTGACACTGTCGATCTGTCTCTCTCCCTCAACTAACTCACAAACTCTCACCACAAAATCTGGAAAGAAGCTTGTTAGGGGGAGAAAAGATAATAAAAATAAAGAGTAGCAAATGGAAACAGTTCAACTAACCACAAATGTAGCTGATTAGAAAATTAAAATGTCCTATTCTCAGAAAACTTCTGTTCTTGGAAAACAGTGGGGAAGCAGGACAATTCAGTGTGTTTGTTATTCATTGCCTCCATTTATTACTTTAAATTAACTATTGCATTTTTTTCCTTGTGTCATAAGTCCAAGCAAATATCAGAGTACAGTGAATGAAACATCCAACATTAAATATACAAGCTGGGTCAGCCATTAATAGTTGACTCTCCAGCATCTGGACCTTAAACATACAATTATACAATTAATATGCTTGTTTACTCCCATACTTCTGGAGACTTTTCAGCCAGCAGCCATCAGACATTTGCAATAATACTATACCCAGCCAGGCTGGAGTCTGATGACTGGTTCTTGCTGCCCTAAGCCAACTCCAGCATAAAAAAAAATGAAACACATTATCATTCCTCTTTATTTGTGCCTGGGAAGTAAGTAATATAATATAAGTCTATTTAACCTGGAAATTTGTGTTATTATTATGTGTGCTATATATAGATGAAAGGTGGCTAGTACAGCAGTGGTTGGAAGGCATTCTGATATTCCTTCAATTTTTGATTTCATGGGCTTTTCTAAATAACACCAAATGTTAATTATACTTGGCATTAAAACTGCACTTATTCTCTACCCATATGACTTTAATTATTTTTCTTGGAACATGCAAATGTCCACCCTTGAGAGAATGGAATTAAGATCAAGGAAGCTTTAGACCAGCTTGAGAAGTATGGTTGCACAGTCTCTACATGAAAATTCAGGCCCTGATCCAGACTATTTTAATTTTATTATAATTTTTACCCACATTTGAAAGCTTTCTGCAATCCTATGTGGAAGCTGTTATTCCATTGGTCTCTTCAACTGACTGTAAAATATCAATTCCAGTGTTATTAGGAAGCCTTGACTTGAATTTTCACACACTTGTCTTAAGATAGTGCTTAGCACATGAGGCCCAAACTGTGCCCCTTGGAAGAGTATTAGTGTTATTCAGAAAACAGCAACTTTCAGAAGCATGTGCTTTACTTCTTACTGGAATTAAAGCTGAGATCCATCATCTGAACAAGACTTATCTATCTGAAATATCCAAATGCCATGCTATGTCACTGTCACCATGCACACTTTGATCTATAAAAGGAGAGGTTTCAATCAACACTAAATAGCAGCTGTCTTTAATGGATTTAAAGATAGAATAGACTATTTCAGCTATTATATTGTGTCATCTTTAAAATCTCAGTACTAGGAGTGGCAAGTAGTAACTGTAAGATATATAGGATGGTATGAAGTGAAGTTGAACTATTTATCTCAACAGGGAAGCAAAAATAACATCTGAGATGAAGCCTGGAGATTCTGAAAATAATTTCTTTATTCTAAACAGCCATTTAAAAACTGCTATTTGACATCATCATGAAGTTCCTATTTTAGAAAATAAATCTGAAACATCAAAGTTCCCAAGTTTTGACCAGCAGTGCTTGGGAATCACGAAACCACGAATGTCAACTCCCACTTCAACATGGTGGGTTAGAGAGCAGATGTAGATATATAGGTGAAAGAATATCAGATTGCTGTGGTGTTAGGGTGCAGTGCTATAACCTTTGTTTATTGTTTGTTGTATAATCTAGGTGTCAGAGTTTGCTTCTTGGAAAGAACATAATCATCTCAAGCTATTGATTTAATTCAAAGCAAAGGTTAAGAGCTAAATTACTCACACACATCTGTGAAAAATAGTCTTTCCAATATGGGGATCTCCAGTATGGCTGACAAAAGCTCAAAAAAGTCCCACAACTGAAAGGGAAGCTCAAGCAATCCAGAGATAAAGTAAAAAAAAAGAAATTGTAACTGAGGAACCTTTCTGTGGGAGATTCTGCACCTTCTAGGTATGTTTCAGACATATTCTGGGGATGATGAGAGTTTATTCTAGCCTGATAATCCAAACACAGATGAGGGATTGCATTACCTCCCACAAGGGACCGGAGTGGTCACAGAAAGAAGTTATCTTCACTAAGGAGTGCCCTGCACTAGAGACAACAGAAATTATCATATTCTTCTTGTGCTTCACTCTTTCACTTTTGTGCCTAGAGGAAGAAAATAAATGTTTTCTCCCCTGTCCTGTTCACTGGCTTCATCTTTCATTTTATGATGGAAGGCAAACTTTTGTTCTTCCTTGAAAGCTCCTCGTTATCCCCTTCCCTCCCTTACTCTTCTCCTCTCATGCTTCTGCTCTCTCTTTTTCTCTGTGCTTTCCGTCATTTGTGTGCGTGTGGCGCAGGGGCAGGGCGAACACAAAAAGCAAACACAAACCCTCTTCCTGTTTGCAGTCGTCTCCATCACATCTGCGACTATGGCTTCTTCTCTTTTCATGAATTATTGCTGTTCTGCACAGTGTAATCTATTTGCACAGTGTAATCTATTTGTTACCTTCCTAAATGTACTGGTCAGAGGCACACAAGAAAATTGCTTTTAGCGTACAAAACATCATCCTAATGACTTTTCTTCCCAGAGGGAGAGGGAGAAGAGGGAGAATTTTCTGTTTTCCTGCTCCCAGCTTTATCTACTTTAGGATCAACTATTCAATCCAAGCTTAATGAAGTAATTAGGTCATTGAGAGATGGTTTCCCAAGGGCAGGGCCTCTGAATTTTTCTGTTCTTTCTTAAATGCAGAGATGTTATCCAATATAGCACAATCCCTGCAAACAATGTTGTATAATGCAAATTTAATCCCTATATAACATGGCACTGAAGCAAATCCTGATTATTCAAATTAAACCTAGCAGTATTTCAGTATCTCTCCCAATTTCATTTTATTTTACTATTGATGCTGAGATCCAGAAAGGTTCATTTTCTTGTAAATCTTGTTATGTTCTTATTTTTTTTTCTCAGCAATATGTAGACTGTGTACAATAGCCCAATTAAATAATTTTTCACTACCTAATTTAATATATCATGACAATAAATCATCATACTTCCTAAAAAACAGTGTGCACAAAATTATATATACACAGCATATGACTGCACAAAGTGATCCAATTGTAAGTTGCAATACCAGTAATATATTTTCCTATTAATGACATGATACAAATTTCCTATGAAAATATATACATTACATTTATAAGTGCATCAATATCTATGGTTTATTAATATCAGTGTCTATCAACTTCTTTCTGTAAAAAGTATAAAAAATAGAGTGAAAAAGATACCCCTATGTTCATTTGTCTATAAAGATTAATTCCTGAGAAGCCACAAAATACTACTGTACTAATCAGTTAAGTAGCAATAATCTCTTTCTCTGAAACTGGAAATTCATTAATGAAACACCCCTACTGTAAGTACAGTACAAGCAGAAAAATCAATAAAAAACAATCATTCTTTTAAGGTCAGAAATTACCAACCAAAACTCTGCCGTTTTACTTATGCAAGACTGCACATCTAGTTAAAGATAAGGCAGCCACTGCTGAAAAAATTTTTTATATACGGTAATAAATTTTCACAAACACCTGAAAGAAGTCTTTTCAGGTTCCCTGAACTTGCTTTTTTCTTTACTTTTCTCATTTTAGATTACCATAAGGAATTATTTTGGACTGCCTGCCCGTAAGCAGTGATAGAAGTAGAATTTTAATTTAGCATAAAGCAAAAGGGCAGTGTTTGAACGTTATTGGATTCATCATCTTAATTAGTTATTTTCCTAAGGAAGGACCTGGGGGATTTTCCCAAATATGGATCTAGTTTCTGTAATTTAAAAATAGCCTATACATTCTGGAAAATTATGAATAAGCAAAATATATTAATTATTTCTATAATATGGGAGAGGGTGACATTCAGTGAAAAGATAGTGGGTGTAAAAACAACTCAAGGGCAATCTTTCACACACTCGTCTTTACAGTGTAGAGCTCACTAACGTGATGCACTGGCCACACAACTATAAATTTTTACTATATTTATATAAATGAAAATGATTTATCTAACAAAAGAATTAAAGAAAAATTAATTTCTTACTAGGACTAATAGTCATGCTGGTCTGGGCACAGACCACTAAGTGCCTAAAATATAGATTGTAGCAGATATGTAAAAAGACACATTCTCTTAGCTTTCATGCATTCTTTTCCTAAATATCAACTTCAGACCTTTGATGGAGGCAGGATCTTTGGCCTTTAGTCTGTCTTTAGCATAAAAATTTTTATCTTCTGTTCCATCTTTTGGATGACATCACTCACTAGCCTGTATTTCTGTCAGCAGATGGCATTACTCAGTACGGCCCATGCATGTAAACAGAACAGAGGGGAGGTGATTGCTTTAGAGGAGGAAGTTTTCAGCAAAGTGCCCCAGTCCATTTACATTCTAGAAATTCCTCTCTGAGAGCACAGGCAGAAGAAGATGAAATTGCTTCCCCAAAATAGCATCTCCAAAAGTACGTTAATGCAATGCAAAACAAAACAAAACCTTCTTTGCCAGAAGAAATGTGAATTGTGAGTGCTCAAGATATTTTCTTGACGTGTAGAATGTGACAACCTCTCCATGCTGTAATAAAAGCAATAGCAACTGCTTTTGCAGTGCATATACATTGTCTCATTAAAAGGGAAAAGATTAAGCTAGAGAATCCAGCTTGTGAGACTAGTGACTAGTTAGGATCCAGTTCTGCCATCCTTCCTCATGTTGCAGATTTCTTACTGTATTAATAAATCTATGGAAACTTGTCCTGCTAATGAGGTTGACAGAGTTGCTTACTTCAACAGTCTGTCCCATGTGTTATCTATGTAGTCCTTATAGCAAATAGTCCTGTAAAGTGGAGAGGAGAATCTTTTCATGCTGTTTGTTGTCTTCACTTATACTGAAAGAGACTTTATAAATGTATTAATTCCACAAAAGTGGGCCAAAGCAAAGAACCTAAAATTTCATTGGATGGGACCACACGAAAGACTGTATTCAAATTATGATTAAGACATTGTGGATAATCTTTGACTCTAGTGGATAAACCAAATTATGGACTTTGAAAGACAGTCAAGCTAAATGTATAACTGGTTGAATTTCTAGCTATGTACATCACTCACAAAATGAAGTGTTTATCCTGTCTGTGACTCATTCCTTGACCATTTTGATCTCTTAAGGTAAGAACCTTCTCAGAAAACAAGCAAGTTGAATATAAATTCCCAGGCTTTTAATAATTGCTTTTTGCTTATTACAATATTCTTGTAATAAACTCCAATTAATTTTCAATTTCTGTATTTCACCTAAATTAAGACATACATATGAGAATATTTACAAGTATGGGGAATGAGGTTAACACCATGTGGAACACCTGCACTTCTTAAACCATTTTATATATCTAACAGGAGCCACTTTTCTTCCTCCCACTTCTCCTTTGCATACGGATGAAAGCATCTTCCTTTCTCCCTTTATTATAAGGAAAAATTAAGCTCCTCCTTTTTTTTTTCTTGGAAGATGCATGACAAGAATTAAAAAATGCAGATGTGAAAATACCCTTTCACATGGAAGTACACCTAGGCACACAGGCCAGAAGCAATAGAAAGTGATCCCCTTAGAAAAATATGTTGCTGTGACTTTACACAGATATTTCATGGCCCACTGAATCGTTTAGTGGGAGGCTGGTTCCAGACAGTTTTTTTCTTACAGAGGTGCTCCCTGAAAAATTAATGGACAATTTTTTAACAGTATGGACTTTTTTATATGGTATACTTTTTCCAAACATGCCTGCATGTTTTCCAAACACGCAGGAAAATGCCTATAAAGCTAACAAAAAGTAATTATTGAGAAACGCCCCTATATCCCAAACATCTAAGCATACTGCCATTTTAAAGGAAGGAAAGCTCTGACAAGTTATCTTTTCTTTAAGCTGGAAATCTGCAACTAGAAATAGTACGCTATTTAGAATTTAATTTGCATTATTGCTAAATGAGATGCCTCTAAGAATTCAGTGGGAGAGCATGATTTCAAAGCTCATTTTTCTACTTTATAAAAACTGTAACTCATAATTTAACTCCATAAATTTCTTTCTTCATGCAAAGTATTTCTTACAAACTTTGTGTCTACCAATGGGAGAGAGCTTTTCTGAGATTAGTGTAATGGGAATAATTGCTACTGTATTTGTATTCTTGCATAAAACAAAAACAATGCATTTTATTGAGATGATTGTTTTATGTATGTTTCAATAAAACTGTAAATGTATTGAAAACTTTTGTCACTACTACTGTACTGTTTTAGGGAAATAATTGCATGAAAATCTTCCTCATGAGGAAAAAGCCAAGAAAATGAATCCCATTCAAACATCTGCAGCATTTCTGTGTATTTTTAATTTAGCAGATCTTGCAGGGGTGATTTTCATAGAGTGCTTAGCACCATCCTCAGGAAATCCTTAAGATGTCTCCCCTAAAACTGGAGAAAAGTCATATTATGGCCTTTTGAGAAGCTTGCCTATGTTTTCCTATTAGGGTAGCTAGTTATAGGTGACATATGTACAAGAATGAGAATTCATGCATATTACAAGTTAAAAGAAATCTACAACTTCTTGAAGGGAAAAGAAGAAAAGAAAAGAAATGGATTTCCACAAGGGACCAAGATGAACAGCAGGTGAGAAAAAGACGTATGGGGGAGAATCACAGATTATAGCTACCCATAGCTAATTGCTGGTTAGATGAAACATGTGTGTCTGTTTTCAGCAATTAGTGTGGAGATCAATATAAAACATATATATTTAATTAGACATATGGTTCATTTTACTCTAATTGGAACCCTATGTCACTTCTGGCTCTCCATACAGAGTCTGCTCTAAATTGTTTTCTCGGCTATATTTGCATCATATGGAAGGTGAAGTGCAGACACCAGCTGATATTCAGACCTTGCTGTCCCATGGTGCTGTTAAACGTAGACATGTACTGTGACTTAACCAGACCAGAAACCAGGAGAGCTTTGATTCTGGATGTCATTTAACCCTTTCCGTGGTAACTAGTCACACTGAATGCCCTCTAACAACAACAGCTGTTACCACCACATCCGTTTGAGCTAATCAGTGCTTTGAAGAAAACTATTTCCTGAATCTCTTAAAATTAAAGAACTCTTCGTTTCCACCCTTCTGACACACAGATATATTCGGGATAAGGAAGAATGATAATGGAACTATGTTATTTTACTATTTGAATGTGTCTTATTCAATAGTTTTTTTTTTTTTAAGAAAGAAAAATAAAACCAGAAAAAAAGTCTGAGTAGACAATTTCACTCCAACTCCCAAATTGGGCTTATTTTCTGGTAGTAAATATCATATATATACTTTGCAAAACTTTGCAGTGTTGAATGATATTAAAAAAAAGAAAAAAGGGGAAAAAAGAAAATAATCTGGGGGGAATTCTCTAAACATTTTAAGCATTTATCTCCAGTGTCTAATGTAGGCTAATTTATATGATAATTTAAAAATTCCAGTATTGTTTACCAAATATTTTATTAATTTAGCAGATCTAAAATGGATGAAATATGAAGAATGTAACAAAGATCACAGCTTTCTTTCATGCAGTTCTTCAGGATACCTCATGCTGTAAACATCTGTTTTGTTCATGCTGGTGCATCTATTTTAGGCAGAGTATTTAATTATCAAACAGAGTGAGAAAACTGCGAGAGAGGGCGAGGGAAAAGGCAGAAGGCAAGATGCAGTAAAAGTCATTGACAACTATTCCTTAGACATTTGTGCGAAAGATCCTATGCTGATCTAATAAAGGATTTCGACACTAAAAACTGAGGCACAGCAGGACAACTTTTAGCAGACCCAAAGAACCAAAAATTGCTTGGTCTGACGTCTTTGAAAGAACCTGCAAACTGCTTTCAAAACATCTAGCAGCGCAGGTAGGCTGTGCTGCGAGGTGCCCTGGGGAGCTTGTTTTTCAGTCCAACAGCCTGTCAGTATCCATTCCAGTGCCCTGTGCTTGCTCCTTCCCTGGGACAGCCCTTCTCCTGCAGGCAACAGTTCACATTTAAGTGTCCTTGTTTCTGAATAGGGGATGAAATGGGCAATTCCAACCCTAGCCCACTTGTGGTCCATCAGTTGAGACCTTCAGCCTCTTTCGTAAATGTAGAAGTAATCATCACGACCAAGATGACCAATTACCTGGTGGCTTTTTCTCATCCTGCCCTCAGCTGTGGAAGGTTTCTCTCTCTATTGCTTTTGTCATCTGGATCTGGGAGCACTTGCTTCAAAAAGTCAGCAAACTCTGGAGCCACCTAAAGATCCCCAACAAGAAACAGAGAGACGAAAGGCATATCTAAAAGTCCGTCTCTGCTCAAGCACAGTGCTTTTGTCGTCTAGACACTGAGGTTTTCTGAAAGTGGTTATGAACAACCTGTGCTGCCAACAACGGCATGATGTTTCTCTCAAAGGTTGAGCAGCTTTGACACCTGTCTTTTAAATAATGAGCCTAGTAGCTAAAGCTTCCAACCATGAACCAAGATCTAAATTAAATCAAATCTGCCTAGGAAGGTGTTCAAACATACATGTCAGGAGAACAACTTTGCAGCAAGATTATGAGATATCCTGGGTCAGCTCAGTTTTTCAAATCTCTTGTTTTAAGCTCTGATAATGTCAAGAAAAGATTTCAATTTTATAGAGAGAGAAAGGCAAGAGAATTAAAGTGCTGAATGTCTTACATTCTGGTCCCTCCTGTACAGGGATCTATCATACATTACGTACATTATATATATTATATATCTCCCTCTATATATACACATAGTAATGTCGAATGACATTTTATCATCACTTATGACAAGTCCAATAAGCATAAACCAGTATTCTAAACCAGTATTAGGCACCATCATCACTATTTTTAGTGAAGTTTCTCAACATGCCGGAGAAGTAGGTCTGCCAAACTATTCTTCTCAGGAGACTTATATGGAGAAATGTCTAGATACAAAACATCTTGGGAGAAATTATGCAAATAAGTTCAGAATAGGGCTAGACTGGGGAAGCAAATGAACTTTTAGTGTCTGGAGAACTTTAAAAACAGAGAGTAAAGGACTTACAGATTTAGATGCAAGTTTATGGAGAAGTCTCTAGACTCTTCACCATTTTGAATATAAGTCCTGAAAGTTTATCCATGTCTCCTTTAAGCTGTTAAGTCCTTTTCTTTTGAGGTCTTTCCTCTGTGTCTGTATAGGCTTTCCAGGGTGATTTCACTCTACCCTTTCTTCCCTTTCCTTCCCCAGTGTTTATTTTCTCCATACTGGCAGAGAAGACCATTGACCCAAAGCCCTTTTGGTCTTATAAAGTAGTATGAAAGGACATTACCAGTAGACAATTCAGCATTAATTTGTTTTGCTGGAAACTTGTTCTTTGTCTTAACTACATAAATGAGATTCAGAATAGAGCAGCCAGCAAGTGTTAGAGATTTCAGGGAATGTCACATAGTTAACTTCCTTTCTCAGGCACGGCTTAAAAGATCCGCTTTGTCCTCCCTAATACATTTTTCCTTCCTGGTTCTTCAAAGTGAAACTGTCGAGCTCAAAAGTATTATTTTTGGACTGGGGCCTGTGAATATTGTCTGTAATTCCCCTAGTTAAGGGGAATTTTCTAAGTATTATTGCCATTGAATAAATTGCCATCATTATCTCTGTTTTACAGGGGAAATTTCTTTCACTAGTATCTGAATTCCTGCTTGCCTAATGCTGAGGCTGAGGATATTGTTGCTGGACAGAGGCCTAGGCATCGAGTGCGCTGAAGGCCAAAAAAAAAACTTCCATGCAGCAGTCTACTGAAGGTGAAATTGTGTGTGTGAAGTTTTATTCCTGTGCAGCTGACAAGAGGGCAGCTGGTTCAGCCAGGGGACAGAGGAAGTTACCTGGTGCCCAGCTCTTTGACAGAAGTGCCATCTGCAACAGGAGCAAAGCGACAGCCTAGGATACATTTCCAGGCCTTCTTGCAACAGATATCAACAGCTTATTTCCTCTACCTTTGCTTAGAATATATAATCCAGGATTGCATCAATGTCTTTTGGGGCTGAAGAGGACAGGTTTATTATATGGACCACTTGGGCTGGCTTTGTATTCAGTCAGCCAAGGCTACACATGAGCTCAGGCTCTGCTTGGTTTCTTGGCTGTGTCTTGGCTGCTCAACAGGGTGAGACCTCCCTCCCCATGGCCTGGTTTCCACACTCAGGAAAGTGGTGTCCATGTTCCCAAAACAGACCCATGGCTCGCTGCAAGCACTGAAACTGCACTGAGATGTCCTAGGGCCCAGGGAGCCCATTATTTCACTCACAGGCCATCAAAGAAGGCACTGGAATAGTGTCTGGGTGCACTGGGGAGGATTTATCTGTGCTGCAATGACCTATCTCTGTGCTTGCAAAGAACCCTCAGCCTAGGAGGAGGAGTCGAAGGTAGACCTGACCCCACGCCTTCCCTGCGTTACCACCCACGTGGAGATTAGGTCTCTATTCAGGGTGAGAGGATTACTGATTACCTCAGGCTCTGATATGTAGTAAGTGCTGGCAAATACTGTCTTTTTTATATCTAGCACTACTCTTAGGAACTGAATAGAAAACAAATCTTAAAAAAATATATATATCCTATGTGTGGTTTTAATATTTTATGACAAGTGATGATTCTATCTCTTCTCCCCATCAAACAGTTTTTAGTGTTCCTATTGGCATCAGAAGAATAGATGCAGACCAGGTTTATGAATATAATTTCATTGCCTAGAGATCAGAGCTCAGTTCTAGAAAAAGCAGAAAAATCTAGTTCCACTTCTTGTGAAAAGCCCAGTGCTTGTAGCCATTTCACTTATAACATCTCTAAAGATTTAGCTGCTCTGGGGAAACTGGAAAATGTCATCTCCTCCCAGCCTGCAGTTATTTAAATGCTCCTGTGTCAACCAATATTATTCTGCTTTTATGTTTTTCTCCATTAGACAGCTGCTGGCTCTGCCTTTATGGGAAAGCCACCCTTGAAGTCACTTGACCTCTTGATGCCTTAGTCAACACAGATGGAACACTGCATAAAACCAGGATGTTACTAGAAATCATATGAATCATTTGAACTGGGGAAGGAGGGTATTTGGGGGAATCGTTTTTCTTTCTCCTTGGGTAAATAAAGAGTCTGGCTTACCTAGTTGGTTATATACAAAGGTGCACAGATTCTATTTTCAAGAATGCGTTTTCACAGTTCAACAGTCTTTAAAAGGCCAACAGTTGCATTTTAAACATAGTATAATTTTTGATCTAGAGTAAAGCTCTATGTTTGTTTTCAGATACTGAGGTTGCTGCTTGATAAGTATTGGCATATATAGTCTTAATATAACTATAATCAAAATGCTTTATATCACCAAGATGTTTTTGAAAATTGTAGTTAGAACAGGGCACAGAATTCTGGTTACGTGTAAAACAATTTAATAATCTGAATATGTATTTTCTCACAGCGAACTCCACAACTATAGCAGTAACTTTTTCAGTATCAGGACCCACCAGCCTCCCCAAAGACCTGCCAGCAATTGCCTGAAGGTCATGAGCTTGTTTCCTTCCCCCTTTTTTTCTGGCATTCTGCCAAAGCAGATTTGTTCAGGCATTAAAACCATCTCTGTTCACTGCTTGCTTTACCAGAAATGCCTTATCATCCTGCTCTGCCAAAAAATGAACTGGATCTGTGAAGTACCATGGATTAAAGATGCCATGTTGTTTTAGAGATGGGCTGGATATAGAATAAATATAGAGCCATAAAATCAAGAACCAGGTGAAAACAAAAGTTACAAACAGTAAAGACTGAAATGCCAGACTGCAGAAATGCACAGTTATCTAACAGTCTGTCAGATGGACGTGTCTAATTATTTTTTGTATATCTATTGGTTTGATATCAGTTAGGTTTTACACTGTAATGCGTTATGTCTTATTAGAAGAGGCATTTAAGCACTGAAATGATTTGAAGCTGTCAAATGGTGAGTAATTCCAGAAGACTGAGCATTTCATTTAGACACTAGTAATTCAGGCTGAGAGGTTCTGGAGAGGCATTATAGGAATTCTAATACAACCCCATCGCTATGTATCTGGACATAGAAGATCTCTGCTTACCAGCAAAGATCAAAGTGGCTTTCTTTGGAATGCAGTGTTCTACCATCACGCATTAATGCGTCGTGCTGCTAAATATTGCATGGTAAAAAGTTTTCTTTCTTGGTCCCACACAAACAACTTCTTTAGCTTTGGTAAGGAAGCTCTCCCTTCATCATTGGTGATATTTTTATTTTGCTTTCACCTTTGATTTAAAGATAGAAAAAAAAAGCTTTAATACCTTGTAATATTTACAGTTGCACATGTTTTAGGGGAACACCAACATGGCGAAAGATTTGTAAGCCTTAGAGGGCTGGTTTACAAATCTGATCTGAACTATCTTCTGATCAGTAAAATACGGAATTAGGATGATCTCACAATCATAAAATGTCTCTGATGCTGTGGCCCTTTTAAATTTCTGACATCTATTTATAGGGAGAAATAAACTCTGTAATAAAGGCAGTAAAATAATGACTGCACACACAGTTTGTGAAAACTGCATTTACTGGATGACTTGAAAATCCATAAAAGAAAGACAGAGAAACAGATACTTTAGTGAATCATCAGAAAACAAAGGACAACAGTTAATTCTGAGGAGAGGATACACAGGCTACTTTACAGCCTAGAGAAAGGGCTGATCTGACTGGAAGTCCTAATGCTAAAGCAAAGCCTTTGTAGAAATTGTGGCATTAGTAAAGTAGGAACTGTATTCAGTCCTGGGTCTACTGGTTTCTGCTGTCATGAAGTGTTGATGAGCCTGCTGAGAAGGGACCAGCCCACAGAGACGGTGCGTGTGCCAAAGTCATGCTGCAAGCTGAGGAGTCCTGGGAGGTATCTCTGTCTCAGCAGCCTCCTTAAGGGAAGGTGTGGCTCGGGATGGAACTGTGCCTAAGCAGCACAATTAATCTTTGTGCTAACATGACAGATGCTCTTCAGGTTAAATGTACTGGCAGTGTGAACCGTATGGATAAGGCTACCTGTTATTTATAATGTACTTCATTGAATTTCCAGCTGCTCTGAAATAGTGATGCGTCCTGCTAAGTACCCTGTTTGAGAAGCAAATAAAGGTATATTGACCACAATCATATGCCTGTTTCGTAACCTCTTGCCTATTGAGGAAAGGTGGTAGGTTTATGTAATTCAGAGACCTCCCTCTTGACCTACTTCAGCGATAACTGATTTGAGTTCCATCCTTTGATAAACATTATTTCACATCTGGAAGGCAGTCCCACATATTTGTATATTTATAACAGATGTTTTGCACACAATTTAAAAATAGGCTCTAAGTGAAAGTTTAAAGAGTTGCTGCATATTACTTTTATTGTTGTTCTTATTGAAAACAAATAATCTGAAGGTTTGCTTCCTCCACCATTGCAGCAGTAGAAATGCACAGTGAAATCCAGTTAAGTTTAAAGAGATTTCAACCATAAGAAGTCATTTTAATTAAATTTCATTGTGTAATATTGTTATTAACCACTAACGAAAAATCCTGAGGAAGGACCATTCTCCGAGTCTTGTGCTTGGAGCAATTCTCTGACATTGGATCTCATTGTAAGGTTTGAAAAGATATTTATTCCACTACAAACTGCAAGTAGCAAAAGGTTATTGTTCATCCGCAAATTTTGTAAATGATGTAAGCTCTAATGTTAATGGCGTTACACCAGGATTATTTTCTATGCAGACACGAACAGAGATGTGTACTGATGGCATAAAAATTTCATTGGACTGCATCCTCCATTCTCTTTATTAATATTGTAGATTTTTTGCAGAGTTTAAAATCTTCTCTTTCTTTTTCTTTTTTGTCATGATTTCCATCCAATTCCTGATGAGGCATAACAAAACACAATGTGGTAGATGATGTATACTGTATATTTGATATTTCAAGGATGAGATGAACACGAGTAATCAGCAGTATTATCACAGACCTATTTGATTTTCCTTAAGTCATACTGAATCACCCCAGTCACTGACTCTGTTGCATCTGTTCTGTGCATTTAAAAGGAATTTAAATCCTCAGTGTGCTCTAAATGATGCACATTTTAAGAGCATGTGAATTCTTAAGAAAATCCATTCTCACCCAATAGTGTAAAAGTAAGTCTCAGTAAGTTCAGCAAGTGTGAAAAGTGAGTAAACTCTTTTTCACTTAAATTAAAAAAAAATAGGTTCATTCTCTTTACCCATGTCTCTGTTGCCACCCAAAAGTAAGTCCGAAGAAATTACTGGTTCATAAAGTTGCTGAATTATTCATTGAATTAGCCAAAGGAATTCTGAACTTTATTTCTGATGGGACTGAAACAATTTTTCACTGTCCAAATATTCACTTCCTCCAAAACATTAAGTATATATATATAAAAAAAATCATTTTGCAATAATAATAGCATGAACGCATACTGGAAAGTTTATAACACTATAAATCACTGTTAAAAAAGTTTGCTTTGGAACAGTTATAAAATAAATTGATGAAAGTAGATAAGTAGAATTGTTCATATGCTCATGTGAACTTTGCTAAGCTACTTATAAAGTATATGTGAATATAAGAAGAAGTTTATAAGAAGTCATTGCTCTGTTAGCTATGAGGGTTTGGTTTTTGGACAAAGAGTTACACCAAAAAAAATGACCTCATCCACTGATTACAACTGACCATTCTGTTATTAGGGATATAATGAGGCTTTCTCCTAATTAGAGCTTATTGGGGCTCATTATCTAGAGACTGACATTTCCCATAAAAGGAGATGGCATGCTGGAGACATGTATGCCTCAGCTATAGTCTGGCATTCTGATATCATTTGAAGACTGTAATTTTGAAAAATAACTGAAGGAATCATGAACTGTGAGGAGGAGGAAGCAGACAGTATAAAAGCTGGGCATGGTGCCACTGTAAATACAGAAGTGTTTGCCATCCATCACATCACTGGTCTGGGCAATACCCAGAGTTATGCCTGCAGGCAAACTCAAAATCAGGTTCTGTGGCTCTCAAAAACAATTAACTGAATCTGGAATTTGTTTAACCCTTAAAAAAAAGTATGGAACTTACGCAAAATGTCAACTACATATATCAGCTGGTGTTCATGTAAATCTAAGATACGCAGGGCACAGAAAGTGCTGAGATTAAACAGCAGTAATACTGAAAATATTTTTTCGTAAGTATGATATTACAGAAAGATAAGGAAGTGGTATTTTTTTTCCTCAAACTTTGCAAAGAACCTGCTGGAATAATTATAAAGTTAAAGAACAAAGGAAATATTTTCTGTTTTCTGCATTCATAAGCTTTTGACACATTTCCAAATTCTGTTCCTGGTTAGAAGAATGTAGGTTAGTAAAGTTTCTTGCTATAGCTGAGACTGAAAATGCCCCTTTCTGAACTTTGTCTTGCTTCCTCTTTTGAGACTAAGCCTAGATACCTGCAATTATTAAAAATTTCTGTCAAACCATTTGCTTTTTTCAAAACATTTTTATCTAAAATTTGTGAACAATTTTGGTTCTTGCCCTGTTCTAATGCGTGAAGAGTGGTGCATACATAAGACATGAATGTATCTCCTATGACTTCCTTCTGAGCAAAAGAATGATTAACCCTACATTCCTTATTCTTACTGTGTAGAATATTTTGGCAGATTTCCCACCTTCAAGTGTATGTCTCAGTGGAGGCATGCGGTCTGACAGCACCTTTTAATATTGAAGCAAAGTTTGCCATAGTAACATGAGTGTTGCCACGAAAAGGTCACTCAAATAACTATGCAGAATAAATGGAAAATTATTCTATATTCTATTATTCTATAAGGAAAATACCAAATCAATTCCAGCTTTCCCAAATTGTTATATGACACACAAATTCTTCAGGTCCAAACTGTAGCTCAGTTTTGTGTTCCCTGATCATTCGCAAGGAAACGTGTTGTGGGAGGGAGAAGAGGGAATTACTAAGGAATGAAAACCAAAAGGTTCAACGACAAATCCACTGGGACCCAGCTGAGATCTGGGCTAGGCAGCAGGCAATTTCTTTTATATCCTCTGTACCTGATCTCCCCCTCACACAAAAGCAGAGAACAGACATCATTATTTTCGTTACAGGAGCATGATATTCTTTCAAGCAGCATATGTAGTTGGCACAGTCTAGGGACACAACGGTAGAAGAAAACCCAAAAGTGTAACAGACTGTGTGCATAATATTTATTTCAATGTGTCCCTTGGCTTACTCTCTATTCTGTGAATCACTAGTGCAAGATTCTCCTTTGGAAAAAAAAAAATAAAAGGAAGTTAATAGGCAAAACTTTTGGCCTAAAGAAGAGAATGCATCAAACTAGATCCACGCTCTGCTAACTCCTACCTGACCCTGTGGTTCCTGACTGCTTGCCAGAAGACTGCCAGAAATAGCATGCAAAACAACCTCCAGCTAGGACACACTGCTATACCTTCTTCAAAATCTGTGGTTCCACGCACTAGGGTAAATTGCAAGGCGGGTCGCACTGTGCCCTTCTCTTTAGTTTGCCCATTTAGTAAAATCAGGAATAAAAGAGGTACCAAAAACCACAGACAGAGAAGTGATCTCCAGCTGTGTTCTGGGCTCAACTACCCTGATGAAACAACCAAATTGCAAAACAAAAACAAGTTTTTTTTCACGTTTTTCTGAGAGAACACTGAAGAAGCAAATGGTTTCAGATT
Organism: Crypturellus undulatus; assembly: GCA_013389825.1. Lineage (NCBI taxonomy): Eukaryota > Metazoa > Chordata > Aves > Tinamiformes > Tinamidae > Crypturellus > Crypturellus undulatus. The sequence continues at coordinate 202,377 of VWPW01028690.1, forward strand.
TTTTTTTTTAAAGAAATGCACCAAAGAGTTTTGCTCCTCTTTTTATGAGCTCTGTAAGCCTCCAGAAAGGCTTTTCAAAAGCAAGCTGTGGGCTCTTCAGAACATCTCTTCTTTGGATTGACGCTTAAAAAGGCTAAATCTCTTTGGCTTTTAAAGTACACTCATCATCTGTCAAGGAAAGTACTGAGAAAAATTTATAGGATATATCTGGTGCTTTGGGCAAACATGAAAAGATTTAGCAGAAACAAAAGGAACTATGGAGTTTACTTTTATCATGTGCTTAAGAATCATGAAAAAAATATTTCACAAGAATCAAATAGCTGGAATATAGGTGTGGCTAATCTGAAGAAGCATAAAAAGACTGGAAAATTCATCTGTGCTATGATCTTACACTGCTGCTTAATGAATATTTTGTATGTTCATGCAACATTCTGCTGAAGCTGAGAGAAGGTGCTATAAGTAGCAGCTATGAAATGATGATGTACAGAATTTATATCCCCGACACTGTTGGCAGTGCAGCAGAAGACCCAGATGTGAAAGCATTCACGTGCATGTGAAGAAGTGGAGACCAGTCTCTTCAAGGGATCTAGTAGCTGAATATTATTCCAAATGGATCCTGAAATAGTGAAGAGAAGAAACTAACTGCATTTCAAAGTTGTGTCCTAAAAAACAAGCAATCTAGAAAATTACACACAGACACTGTTATGAAGTTGCCAACTGAAGGACTCAATAGTGTAATTTTAAAAAAAATCTCTAGCCTCCCTCCCCTTGTCTATATATAACAATAAGGATTTTAACAAAGTAGATTATTTCGTTCCCAAGACTGATGACTTGTTAAGCGTACAAAAAGGTGATGAATCAGCTTTTCTGAAGACATCCAGGTCCCCCAAGGTCCTGCCAGAAGAGCTGAGTTGAGACTTGGATGCATGATGATACCAGGGCCTATTGTGGGCTTCCAGTTTCCACTGAGCTGCAGGAAGTATCCAGGTTTTATACTACCCAGGCATTACAGTCTTGAGGATCTTAGGAAAAATCAAGGAAAAAAATATTAATTCTGTTTTGTCTAGGATTTAAAATGTCTGAAGTAGAAAGGACTGCAACCATACACTGAACACACAGACAGAACAAATTCTTAATTATCTGCAGATTTGGGAAGCCACATTGGTGCTGAGCACTGGACAAGGCAAGGGTGATGAGGGACCCATAGAGCATGTACACGAACTGCTGGTTTATGGTTCACAAGACCATAGACTTAAGACAACTCTTAAGTCTACCATTTCCTAACTTCTGAACCATGTGACTATTAATACTTTTTTTTTTTTCAAGACAGACTGTGTGTATATAATTTTAACATGTGGCAACCACAAAATTCAAACAAGGGGTCAGCCTTTCAAAAACCTGCTTAGAATTTTTCTCTTCCTTGAAAACCACAAGACTTCCTGCCAGAGGTTAAATAGATTTTTGTTTCAGTGTGGCTTTCTAACTAGACCAAATGACTGTAAATCAAGAGAACATTCGTCTTTTGCTAGTCCTGATTTCCTGTATCACCTAAAAGAAATATCTAATTTTCCTTTACTTCTTTTCTATGATAGTAATATGGAGATGATAAAACACATTTTGACATTTCCAAAGTCTCACTGTCATGTGAACATAAGCTATTATAATCAGCTAGAAAAATGCCTAAATCTTTCAGTTACTGAACAGAAAGTTGACTGTTAATTTTCATCTGCAATTATAGATAAGCGATTGCAAAATGATATCCTAGCTTGTTTGTAGAATTACAGCAGTGGAAACCATCAGTACTTCCTTTTAAGTTAAGAATAGCTAACTAGATATTACCAAATATCTGTCTGGTCTTCTTGCTAGTCTCTGAAGCTGGTAGAAGGAGAGAAGCCTCTAGCCTCAAGAAGAGACTAACAGTAGAGCAGACATCCAGTAACGCCTGAAATTTCTCTTCAGAAATTTCTCACATTTTCTAATAGTTTGAAGTACATAGACGTCCTGAGTCAGAAGTGGTGGATTTTTATTTCATGGCATATTTAAGCCAATATAAATTCCCTGTGATGAGGAAATCCACAGCTTTCCCAGATGAATACAGAGTCACATCCTTTTGCCTGTTCAAACCTGCCACCTGATAACTTTATGTTGGTACCTTATTGCTTAAACTGAGCAATGTAATTCTATTTACCTTCTCCAAACCTCTTAAAAGTTTACGTCTCAATCCATACCTCAGCAGCTCAGTGGCTTCCTTACACTAAAGTAATTATTTGCATGCTTATATAGGGTTTTAGCAATATTGGTAAGCAAGGTCCTTTTTGTCTGGTTGACACCAAATTTTCTTCAGTTTTCTTCAGGCAAGGAGGTTCATTCTCCAGGCAATCCCCTATGACACCACTGTAAGGAGCCAGTTCAGAAGCAACAGGGAAAATGTAACCAATTTGGCATGAGGGGAACATTCAGACCCAGGCTGTGGATAGCAGAAAGCAGACAAGTTTCATGGATATCTTTTTTCTTTTCTTCTAAATCCTCCACTAATGTTTATGTTAGTATGAAAATTAAACTTTTATTTTGATCAAAGACAGGCTAGTAAAATTTAGAGAGATTGGTTGAGCTTAATTTTCTGTCCATCCAGGGTGCAACTGAGAGCTTAAAATCTTCCTGGCTTAAATTCACGTGTGGTGTGGTGATGTCATCAGACATGTAAGTTTGTACCTCTTGACTAAGCTCCAGGATGTTTCTGAAACATGTTAGTATTTCTGCCCTCTTGGCTCTTTTCTGGACATCTGTGATGCTGACTGAGATAAAGGCCAGGTTTTCCTCTGTCTTCTCAGCATTGTCAGCAGTCAGTGCTGAGACTGCTGAGGCAGGATGGGGAAATCCACATTCAGATCTCCCCTCTGCCTGATTTGTATATAGGATTTAAACCCAGATCCCCTAACTGCTGTAAGGCTAGAGTCTGTTTAATGCTGATATTCCCTTAGTCTCTCTTATCCCACTGTGTAAAATATACTTAAATATTCATTGAACTTGAACAGAGTGTGAAAATGACTATATTTAGACTCCAGTCTTTATTCATACAGCTACTAATGCGTATAAAGTGGGTAAACTTCAACAGACTGAATAAGACATTGCTCAGCTTATTCCGCAGTCTAAGTGTAGGGGAGGCAGGAAAGCAAGTTTATTTCAAAGCCTTATTCTAAATCAGTTGTTGGGAGGACTTGAATGCAAGGACAAGATATTTTTATTTCAACTGTGGTGATGGCTTTTTTTTCTTGACCTTTTATTTTTAATGACATTTATGCATCCTACAACTGAAGGTGGCTCATGACTGCAAAGCGTATATTAAAGGAGTCCTATCTTTAAAAATGTGGTAGCAAACCACTTTTTAGGAAAAAGCAGAGTCCTGGGAATTCCTGTTGGCCAGGTTATGTCACCTCACATGCATTTTTCTGCCCTTTTCTTCAAGCCCCCTGTGCACCAGGTGTTCAGAGGCAAAATTCCCTGAGCCCCTGTGGCAGCTCCGCTGTCAGGGATGGAGCGATCCTGGGCACTGCGCAGCCCACTCGGCCCCAGGCAGCACCACAGCACGGGAGGCTCGTGCCAAAAGCCATGGCATATGGAAAGAATCGAAAAATGGAAGGAAGAATAGGAGGCATATGGAAAGAATCGAACTGGAGAACCTAATAAAGGACTGTGCTTCCAAAGACGAAACACGGGGAGAACAAGCGGAGCAGCTTAGCCCAAAGCAAAAGCTGCGGGTACTGCCAGTCTTTTTCTTTGCAAATAGACACCCTTGGCCAAGTGCAAAGGATTGAGATACAGGGTGCTTGCCAGCAATATTACAGCTAACCAATATCAGATCAGCACACTTGCAATGTTTTCATTTTTGAAGATCTGATTTCAAGAAATGGATGAAGTACTCCTTGTACTTGAAAAGTATTAATAAAAATAAGTTTGGTTCTCACAGCCATTATCCACCTTTCTTTCTCCTGTTTCTATCCCTTCACACTTATATTAAAAAAAAAAAGTATAATAGCATCTACCAGTGAGCCCTGACAAACTCTGTGAGGGCATTACATCCCTCTTCCCCTTGCTATTGCTCATTCCCCTTATTTGAAAAAGCCAGAGGACAGGTGGTTGTTGGTTTTTGGACCAGTGTAGCTAGCTCATCTCCAAACACTCTGCTAACCCAGCAGGTATGTCAGCATGCCTCATCCTTCTCTGGCTCCACCTGCAAGCTGGCAGAGGTGCCCTGCACGACACAAGCACAGCCACTGCAGGGGTCCCTAACTGTTGTGCTTTGGGTGTAAACTCTAAAGAAATGTAGTCAAAGAAGTATCTTTTTTTTCTGCATACAACTTTCAGTCATTCTTCAAAACACACATATGCGAGTCAACGGCACAGCACTATAAATGAGTCATTTTCTTCAAATGAGTTATTTTTCTCTTCCTTAAGAATATTTAAGATTTTTGCTTATATAACCAGAAAAAAGAGGAATTATTTATGCAAAAAAAGATTAGTGTTTGATAAAGTACCACACACATTTTAAACAAATGAACTGATAAAAGAACATATGTTAAAAAAAAAAGAACAGATAAAGAAACAAACCTATTAAAAACAAAATACTCTGCTCAAGCCAAAAAAGATTTCGACCCTGTTCTGTAACAGTCCTGAAAAGGACTTCATCTTGTCAACATTAAGCTTTCAGCCAGTGCACCTGAAGTGCAGTAAGTATGTTTTGCTGTTATCGGTACCTGTCCCAACGTGCTGTGTTACTCCAGGGCTGCTCTCGGCACTAGTATGCCTTACGTCTTTGCTTTGAAAAATCCACCCTGTATTGTGGGAAATAAACAGGCCCGTGGCACACCTACTTAATTTTTGTGTTGCGCCTGTGTTATCAGAGAAGGAATGTACACACTGCAACCTCTCCTGTTTTCTGTTAATGCCGAACGTCTATAGAATTCTTTCTGGATTACTCGGTAATGTGCAAGAACGAGCAATTACAGTACGTACAAGGTATTACCTATCCAACCCAGTGTACTTATCGTGTAAGCACTGAGTGCTTACATGATAGCCTCGCTCTGTAACTTAGTTATCTAAAACCCTGCTAAATGTTTTAAAGACTCTTTCACAGTGTTTCCCATCAGTATCGTAAAAAAGGTCACAGCAGATGGCATTGGACAGTTGTGTTCTTAGCGGGTTTGGGCACTGAAAAATGCCAAAGATGATAGTTGATGAGTCACATACTAATTCTCCGCTTGGGCACTGTGGACTCAATGGAACTAAAAAAAAAAATCTTTGCTTCAATAATATGAGTGAAAACCTCAGAAAAATAAACATATTGATCTTTCAAAACGAATACAAATTATCTTGGATCCTCAGCTTGACAATTCCATGAGCACATTCTGTTCTGACCTAAATTACTTCGGGACATCTATTTTTATTGATTTATTTTTCAGATCATTAAGAAATAGACATTAATAATTACTTCCTATATTGAAAACTGACCCTTTCTTCTTGCTTCATAGGCAAATCCTTAGCCACGACAGAGCTTTACCATTTACACTGTTGCCCTTCTTTTCAATTAATATTACCTCACTGTCTTAATAATAAGTATATTTCTCAAAGGGCATTTTACTCTTTGTAGGCAAATCAAAGCTTTCTGCCAGCCACTTCTTCAGCAATCACTGACCAGCAAAAACACGGAGATGATTCTGACAAATTGGACTTAATTTTCCCTGTGTGGAAGATACAAAGTCAAGTTTAAACACAACAGATAGACAGTAGGTTTGCATGAGGGTTTGCACTATCAGGAAATTACTTTTCAGATTTTCTAGGAATTGCTAGGGCCTCTTCCAATCATATTTGTTACCTTTTGGAGGCAGGACTGAATTCCTTCATTTTTACTTGGTTTCTCCCCTGAGGTAAGCCTGTGATCACCCGTGCAGTTGTGTTGAGCACGCTCCACCCCAGTTGACACTCAGCTGACAAGAGTGCCCTGAAACCTTGCTTTTCCCCAATCCATACTTACAGACCTACAGACTTGCTGCCCCAACTCCTTAACCCTACTGACATTCCCTGAAACTGGGTTCAGGGAATTGGGTTCAAGGAGCTGAAAAATATTCAGATCGGGGAAATGGAGGGGGAAGAAACAAACTCATGCTGCCATTGAAGAAGATGGTCAAGGAAGAGTGGAAGAGTTTATCACATTGCTACCACCCGAAGCAGTGCTTGTTCTTGCTCAGTACGTTCACCATTCACTGTAAAATATAAGTTTTATTACTGAAAATAATGAATATATGTGTATCATTGCAATGGCATAGGATGTGTAAAACACTCATTTTTGAGAATTCATTGCAAAAAAAATTCTTTACGCCCAGCAGCTTCCTTAAGATAACATCTGTCCTTGATTATCTTCTCATTCAGGCTTCTCTCCGATGTGTTTTTGAATAGCTCTTTTCTCCATGATAGCCCTGACATTACAGGACTCTCACTTACATTAGAAAATAAAGATTCTTTTTGTTGAATTGCTAGTACTGAGTCTTTTAGAGTTATGTTTTTAATGAAAATTTCCATAGATGGTGGATTTTATTTGGATGGCATTATTCTTCCATAAAAAAAACAGTAGGTCTTTATTGTTTCCATATATACTTATTACAGTTGTTTTTTGATTTGGTCACAGGAAAAGCTGATGTCATGTAAAACTTCTATGAAGAGACCCTTCCAAAAATTTTTGGACCTTTATCACAGAACTAGAAAGAGAGAAGTAAAGCAGCTAAAAGGCCAGAGAAATTTTTATTAACCCACCTTTTTCATATTGAGGTACACAGCTTGGATTCATATTCCATAAAAGTTGAGCCACATAAAAAAAAACAGTCAATATGATGGCCTGTCTAGTAATGGTTAAATTTAGTGTTAGGTTTGAATTTCACTTATGTTACATTGTCTATGCAGATCTCCTTACATACAAGTTTTCCAGGCGCCGACATATAATGAGACAATATGTAGAACTATAATATGAGATACAAGTCCTATTAACTTCATCTTTCCTTGATTAAACAGAGAACAAATTTTTATCAGTAATTTCATTTAAGCTTGATTAATATATAGGACCTAAAACTCAGTGTATCTAGAGAAGATGTGAAGGTATTTTTCTTTCCAGATTTTATGAAGATACTGAAATAGTGACACAGAATAATTTTGATGCTGTTAAACATGGGGAAGAATTTTCCAAAGTGACTTAGGGAGTGGGTGCTGGTTTGCTCTCATATAACTTTAGGCATGTAAACTTTTGGCACTGAGTATAAGCTGCTTCTCTAGGCTGTCCTCCTGTAGTGGACAATCATAGTGGGCAATAAAAATAGATGGGAACATCTACGGATGTGCAGGGCCATGTGCCTTTTGAGTTAATAACCCTCAAAAACCTAATATTAGTTGGATCTACACCACTGCTGCAGTTTAGGTGAAAAAAATATTGCAGGCACCCTTCAAATTGTACCTATACTGACGAAGCTTGCCAAAAAGCAAGGATGCCTGTGCTTAGACATGCTTGAAAACCTGTCCTTTTTGATGGCATGAATGGAGAGATAATATCATTTACAATGCGGTGGAATATGTGACATGAATGAGGCAAGAAATGAAAGAAATTTTATGTATATCTTCTTCCTAGCCTTGAAGCTATACTTTATACCTACTTCGGCAGAAGTGCGCTTGGTACTTTGCAGGCACGCAAGAGCTTCCAGGGAACTTACCATCTAAGGTCATTTGTCAATGCATTACATGGAGCTGCTAAACTTGGCAGGATCCCTTTTCTGATATAATGCGGGATAAAATAAGCAGCCTGGGATCCCACAGGCTGAGTAATGCTGAAAGAAGGTGTTTTATACTGTAAATCTGGCACCCTCCACTTCTGTATCTTGAAACTCAAGACTCATCTGGTTTCAAGGTGGCCTGGAGTGGAAGTGGACATCATGGTCACGTGTAAAATTCCTCTGTTGCAGCCCAAGAACTTGGCTACTCCTGGGCTGCAGGTGGTCCCTGCTGGGGACACTGCCTCCTGCCAGGTTTTTTTTTCCTTTTTGCTAAGATGGGAGAAAGGAAAGCTTCATAGTTTCCTGTTTTTTTGAACTGACGTGTCAATGACCATTATTTATGAACTGACAAAGAGGCCTTTTTCCCCCTCCTCCCTTTTAATTAGGAACTACAACAACTCACTTTTCAAAGCTGAAAATACTTGAAATGATCCCAAGGAACATTCCAAAACCGCTAGCCTAAAGCTGGCAGTCAGAAATCTAATGAAACCTGAGGAGGCGAGCGAGCCCCCGTCTCCTGCGTGCACGTGCATGTGTGTGCGCCCCTCTCCCCGCACCACAAGAAACTGCCCTTGCTGTGGGGAGCACATCCCTGAGATCGGGCATCTGCATCTGCCACACCGCTAGCGCAGGCGCCCTGGGCTCTGTCCACGGGAGATTACACATGCTGCTTTAAGAGCCAAAAGCTTCGCGAAACCTCTTAGAGATGGCTAAAAAAAGCACATTCATTTCACGGGCTATTTTTAATTTCATTCCAGGCTCATCACAGGCCTCCATAATCCTCTTCTGCATGGGATATCTTCATGGTTTGAACTCCTCTTTAGCAGGGTAGATTTAGCATTTGCTGTGGGAGCAGGGGGAGAAGTTAAATGAAGCCGAGCTGACTTGCAGCAGCTGCTCCATCCCGGCTCCCTCCTTCCCCATTTAGGATGATTGCTCTTCTGGTACAGGCCCTGCAGCACATGCACACACCAGGTTACAAGATGTGAAGGGTTGGGGGCGTTATTTATTTATTTGCTTATTTATTACCGTCAGAGTTTGACAGACAGCTTGCTGCTAAGGTCCAGCCAGATACAGCTGGCCAGAGTAAGATTGCCCACTTACATCTGCCTCCCATGCGCTAAACTCTGTCAGTTTTTGTTTGTCATGGATGGAGTTAATTGCAAAATGCTCACTATTGAGAGAATATGGAAGATACAACATAAAACAAGCATCTGTTCAATGAAGAAAAATGAAATGCTGACACAAAGCTGGCCTGAAGCATTAAAGCATGAGCAGCGTAAATGGCTGCATGAGGCCCCATGTGTTTGGGTGCTCCAGGATTATTTAGTCTGTCCCAGCTAGTTCTCCTCCCAGCAAGTTCCTCCACCCCAGCCTGCCCATGCAAGCAGCCTTTGAGGCAGTTCTTACACCAGGACTTCACAAAAAGTGCTTAGAGATTTTAGTAGGGCATAACTAAGGCGGGTATTGTAGGGGTATTAACAGTGAGAAGGCTGTAGAGGATGTGTGGATGCAAGGGGTTGAGGATGAGGGACCTGTGGGGATGGGTGGTGGGAGAAGCTAGGGAGGCTGGATAGCCCAGGGGAAGGTAATTTTTAAGAGACATTTCTGAAAATGTTTTGGTGCCTAGAAGTTTTTTTCAGAAAGCAAATTCTCCATGACTTTGAGAGCACATAAATAAAAAAAATATACTCTCTACAAACTTTCAGTGAGAGACAGTCTCTCAGAAATGAATGGTTTGCAGAGACATATAAATGCAGTATGTGGCATTTCCCATGCCATATGAAATCCGTCTCCAAAACCATGCCATTTATCAGAAACCAGTTTTGTTTCAGTCAGAACTGATGCGTTTGATCTTTTTTTTTGTACATTTATTTATAGGTTCAATCTTTCTGTGAAAACACATCTCAAATGAGAAACTTTTAAGAACACCTGTGTACACCATACCTAGAGTATGTTTTTTCCTTGCTAGCCTTTCTATATGCAGAACCAACAAAATCTGCAAAATATTTGCATCATACAGCAGAACTCCTGTGCCAAAACACACTCCTAAGTCCTATTGATCCAGGTGGGATTTAAGCTTTGAAAGTTAAACATACCCTTCAGTATTTTGCAAAACAGTGCCTCAAATACTTGCTTAAAACCTATTTCTTTTATACCAAAATCCCATAGCAATTGGGAGTTAGTGATGCTACTTGTGAGAGGTTAGGGTGTGTGCACAGGGCCTGCTTGGTGTCTGCTACGCATCTCTTGGTCTCCTTCCCCCAGGGCACTCCGCGCTAGCCCGTGGCTCTCTGAAGGCCTCGTTCACGCAGGGTGCAGAGGAGACGCAGCCCTGACCCTTCAGGAAGGCTGCAAACCTCGACACTCCCAGTCGGGAACAGGAAACAGCACCGTACGGGAAGAGGAACAAAACTTACCATGGAAAACTCACCGACAGCAACTCACGGAGAAATGCGGAGCTCCAATGGGAAAACTCACAAATTTCAGGGAAAGAAAAAAAATGCCTCTAGCTCATGTTGTTCTAGTCTGTCTCTAACTCTAATCTCTGCTCCTGCTAATGGCAAACCAGGAATCCCTCTGTGTCTTTCACAAGGATCATTTGTTGATGCTTTATTCACAATCCTCTTCCCAATGTCCTTTTTATCTCCAAAAATATATGAATAAATAAATAAAAAGTGACTGTGACCTCTCTCTGACTTTGTTCTCCCTTTGGTAGAGACACAATACAGGATGATGCCTGAGCAGGATTCATTATAATTGGAATCCTCTTGAAACAAATGTTTCCCTGCTTTTATTTTACCTGGAGCCAGAGGATAGCTTAAGAATAAGACTATCTTGTCTATATTTATTTGTGTTATTTCAAGATCTTTATGTTTGGTTGGTTTTATTTGAATATAGTATGTCATCCACTACCAAAAAGAGAATTATGGGTATATATGAGGAATCAATATTAATTTTTCTGTGCTTCAGAAACCTGGACTATTCTCCCTGCAGTCCAGGAAGTCAGCATCCCTCAGCAGATCCAGATCATCATCTTCCTCATCAGAAAGGACACTATGATACCTTGATCACTGTTTTTCCCTTTTTCTTTGAAGTGCCATCATATGGCAGCATGTACAAACACAATAGATCTTTTCTTAACTTCCCCATCCTTTTGTCAGCAGTTCTCCATCCTTCTGCTCATATCGCTTCTCTGATCTCTGCAGTTCCAGAATTAGAAAATCTGCCCCGTCTGCCAAACATGCATGGGACTGTCATGTCCAGAAAGGTACACCCTCTTCATGCGAACAAAGCACTTGACACGTAGGAGGTGGGCACTGTGATGTGATTTATAGCTGCAGCACACGGAGACTGTGTGCCTGATCACAGGACGGCAACTGTTCATTTCCTCATCATTTAGAGCTCTGCTCTAAATGCAACAGAGAGCTAGCTTGGGATATTTGGTGAGGTATTTTCCCAAGAAACCTAAGGATTTGCCTGGACAAAACTAACTATGCTGTCAGAATATGTCAGTTAGCACAGTCTGAAATCTTAGATTCAGCTCCACGTTGTGAGCGTGTGCTTGCTGGTTCAATGGCAAGATAATGAAAAGCCAGGTCTCAGCTTGTCCAGCTGGCAAATGTCAATATTTATACTTCCTTGTCTACACTAGAAAATCAAAACACGTTAATTTAGACCACATTAACGTAGGTGCTCGGTGCTCAGTGCTCAGTGTGCATGAGTTTCTTTGGAACCATGGACACAATTTCTTGCTTTTATGAAATCAGAAGAAAGGATTATGTATAAGTAAGTACAAATAAGTATATTTTGATTTTCCCCATGTTTTAGTAATTGAAGAAAGACCTTTAAATGTTCAGTTATTTCTAGCACTTGCAAGATCAAGCAATTTAAAAGAACACACAGTTTATTGGAACCATGTTTAGTTTATTTTTAAAAAACATAATTTTGGCTTATAAATCCATATAATATTCATGGGAAATTAATGCCTACTGCTAATAGCTGGATTTAATTTCTAAGAAATTACACTAGTAAGAAACTATCTCCTGAGAAATAGTTAAAGATCAGTTGTGAATTTATCACATGGCCCAGATTCAAATTTGGTCAGGCTCCCTAGTGCCTTCATTTGCATTCCTGAGAGCTAATTCAAGAATTTCAGGGCTTAATTAGTTGCAAAATTTTTGAAGCAGAGAGATAATGTTGATTACTGTATGAACAAACACTAGGATTTTTGAGGAACTCAGGGGAATTTAAGACTCAGTGTGGTAGAATACAGACATGTAAAGCTCTTAAAGCCTACTTATATTCTGTCTAAAGGATGTTTTGTTACAAAGAATTACCTCCTTCCAGAAACTCCTCATACTAAACATTAGTTAAATTTTGATCAGAAACCTCTACTGCAGGCATAAAAATTGCCTGACCCATATGCAGCACCATCCCTCCAGGATCTTCAGCCATATCCCATTAACAAGCGTGCCAAGCTTGGCAGCACGATGCACCAACCTCTGATGGGGAATGTTTGTTGTTTCACATCCTTCTGTCTTAATAAGTCATGAGTATCAGTCCAGAGACAGCAGAGAAGATGCAAATTCAAGTGCAAATCTCATCCTCTACCAGTCTCAGCTATCAGGAGATACTATAGATGATCTTTCTATCCATGAAGTTCTTCCTCAACAAAACCTCAGCGTGATTGGTAGTGGAGGGATGCAGGGAATAAGAAATAGTTTAAGCATGAAGAGGCACCCCATAGAAAGATCTTCAGTCTTCCCTTTTCGTTTGACATTTGCCCTTATTAAATCTTCACATTCCTCCTTAAAAGGCTGCTTTCTCTTGAAAACGTGTCATTAAGAAATCCTATATAGTGGATTCTTAATATAGATTTCAGCCAGCTTTGGCGAGTCAGGCCGGGCTGTTTCTGCCTTGCATGTCCTGGTCTGCAGTAGCGTCCTGCACCCCCGTTGGTGACAGCACCCACAGCTCTGCAGTGCTAGTGTCTGCACCCCTGCTTGTGGGGAGCCAGTAAGAGCTGCCAGGTCACTAGGTGTGTGGAAATGTTAACTGTGTGCATGGGGGAACAGGTAAAAAAGTACTAAATGGCTCCCTCAGAGCTGCCAAGCATTCTAGCTAGCCAGGAAGAGCAAATCTGCTCGGTGAGTTATCACAGGCGGGAGTCAGAAATCCTCAGACATATCAGGATCATTCCATCCAAGATGCAAAGGGACAAGTGGGAATAAATGCCACTCATGTTAACTCTGGTTATAGGCATCAGCTCAGTCCCAGTTGCTATGCCAGATATCACGGTGCATTTTCTCCCAGTTCAGACTGCTGCTCCGCACTGCTGACTGAAAGAAACAATCAGGAGGACCAATATTTTAGACACATTCAGATTACATTTTATATCTATAAAAAAAAAAAAAAACTGTTAGCATACACACTCTCACTTCAGATTATGTTTCAGATCCAACTGACACTGCTCTCTTTGCATTTAGTTTCAAAATGGGTAATAAATCATTGACATGTCACAAATGAGCAGCTGGCTATCTTGACTATTTTTCTTAAAATGAAACTTAAAAAAAACAACCCACAAAACAAAACTTACTTAATAGCCAAAACAGAACTAGCTCAGTTGCAACATAATAGCCAAGTTGTGGCTATAGACCCTTCTTCTCATTTTCTATTGTGTTAGTAATTCTTTACCCTGTGGATAAAACAAAAATGAATTTCATTGTGTTAAACCTTATACATAAAAAAAGGTTTATTCATTTGGGATGTGTTTGTGCTTATCTAAAACTATTTTGGCAATGTAACAGTGCATTATACAGTTATTGCTTTTTGTTTTGGAAAATGAAAGCTGCTAAGATATTGTGGTTTGGAAGCCGTCTACAGAGTATGTGCAGCATTTCTCACAGACGTACACTTTCACTGTTTTTTTTTTTTTGTAGTTAGGCCTTTATGTAACTTTTCAAAACACCTCAACACATCAACAAAGGATGGTTCTAATTGCAGCAACAAGAAGGCCTGGTTTTACGGTGAGGAAGGGTCATAATGTGCATGGCATATGGCTTGGGTTGCTTTGCAGGACCCTGCATATATGGAGAGCTACATGGTTAGGATGGCTATTTGGCGCTGGGGAGGGATTTCCTTTGGTTCCCTGCATCTATGAACACTGGGGCCATCAGAGTTCAAGATGCACCAGAGCCCTCCTTTGCCTGGAGATGTAGTAGAGTAGCGCAGTTAGCACTGAGGTATAGGTGAGTTGTATATGTTGTGCTCACACATATACAGCACCTTCAGCTTTTACAATTGTATTCTAATACCCCCTTACAGCCCTGAAATCGCTATGTATCTTGCACTCAGTGTGGCTGGGTGGTGATGGGGGAGATCCTCAAATCGTATTTCAACCTTCTGAGATTCCCAAGATTCAGTCACTGGAGAAAAATATAATTGTAAAGTCCAAGGGGTGTTTGCTGTACTGGCAGAAACACCATCTGCTCAGCATGGACCAGACCTCCTCATTTCCCAGTGTGGTCCCAGGGGTAATGCCCAGTTTGGGATACATACATTCAGCCTGAGGACTGTTTCCCAGATTTCTTTGTTTCCTGCACTTTACAGAAAATAAACAAACAAATAAAAAAGAAGTTGCTAACTGCCATCTCAATACCTTTATTATCCTAGGATTTTTATATATATATTTATCACTACCAGTGGAACAGTAGCTTAAGCAAGAAATAGGTGACGGCTTTTGAAAGGAATTAAAAGAAAGAAAAAAGAGTTCTTTGTTTTGGTCCCTTTTATCTCATGATGGAAAAGCTGGTGAAAGTACAACAAGGAAATGAATGACTAACTTATTAAAGCGCTTGTCCGAGGGAAGGGGCTGCTGTTCTGTGCAGGGCAATGCATGAGCCAAAATGAAGTAGGGAAACGTTTTCCTTGTGGAAAAGTCGTATCTCCAGAGTAGCTCTGGAGCTGCCTGGCAGTGTCCTGGGACATGCTCCTCGTGGTGTTCCCTCAATTCCAGAGCCGGGGCTCCGGCCACGCCATGCTGGCAAAGGCAACCAGCCTTAAAGGGATCCGGCTCCAAGTACAAACAGGGAAACGGGTTTTAAAGACACATGGGGAAAGCAGACTGCGGTCTTTCAGTGTGATTAAGTAGAGTGTACTTAATAACAATATGGAGCAGCTATTGTGATGTCTGCACATGATGGTTGTTATATCACTGTTGCTTTGTTATTGCTTTCTGCTGCTGTAGCTATGCATTAACGCATGGTAACGAGATGTGGGTGTAATAGGTATTAGGGTGTTCTCACTGATGGAATGCCGGCGAGGAGACTGAAATCAATACAGAAGAGATAGAAAGGGAAATGAGCCAGAGAAGGTGAAGCTATAAATCAAAGGCGTGTTAAGTGCCAGTCAGTTTTATTTGGTGCTTTTACAGTAAAAATGAAAAGCAACAGGAATTGGCTTGGATGGGATATAATAGCAGGTAGGGCTCCTAACCACACCTTTACCTTCACTGCCAAGGTCTGCCACCAAACACACTGTCCAAGGGTGTCCCTGCTCTCTCACGCTGCTGCAGCCACTGGTCCCAGGGACCACAGGCTTCTGCTCGAATCACACACGAGCAGGAGTCTCCAGATCCCAGAGAAAGCCACCAGGGAAATAAAGGTGGTCTTGTGCAGCTGGGGCCAGGGCTTGAGTGGTGCAAATATTGCAAAGGGAATATTGCAAGTGCCTTTAGCGGGGAGCTCAGCCCCGTGAGTTCAGCACGTCTCGGGGCTCGTGCCCCTTGGGGGATTTAGGCAAGACGTGTGTCTGGAGCCCAATGAGGCCACCACGTGAGCTCAGTACGCAGCTGCTCGAGCCTGTCAGAAACAGGACAGTTTAGAAAATGCAGTGAGATGTGAGCCCTGGCACTGGGGTAGCTTTGAAAGCACCTCTGGTGTTTAGGTGCCTGCAGGGTTATGTGAGGGCTGTGGAGTGGTATTCAACATCTTAAGTTTATATTCACCCCTCAAATTCTGCTTGTGTCCCCAGCTTGAATCCAAGAGTGGATTTCGGGCAATTAACAGGCATGTAACTGATGCATTAAATCACCCCTTCTCTCATTAAAATGAGCCTTCTTGTCTCCAGCTACTTATATTCCTTTATCCAACCGCTTGTTAATGCCATCCTTCTGTCTGGTCCCTAAATCTGTCCTCCTGACTCTCAGGCCTCTTCCCACCCTCAAGGGTGGGCCTTCCTCAAGGACCTTCTCCAAACCTGGTCTTTCTTCCATGTCTCCCTTCCCACAGCCGTTCTTGACACAAATTGTGCCCCACACACCATGGCTGCACTACCTCGAGTTATTCCCAAAATATTTCCCATTTTTCTCTAAGGTTTCAATTCCCATGTGATTTCATAGTCCTGGCTCTAGAGCTCTGGGAGAAGCACTAGTTTCCAGAGGAAAGAGCTGATCTTTATATTAAGCTGCATATTTTTTGATTGGTTTTCTATTAGGTGTTTCCCATCCCACAGTTTTCATTTGTGCAGGGATCCCAGGTAATGCTCCAAACTGTATTGCATGACTTCTTGTGATTATGTATTTGTTCTGGTAAATAAACACAGTGTAGCATGTCGCCAGTTCCCAGATCTGGTACTTTCCCCAAATGCTTTCCCAGTAAAGTATAGACATTTCACTTCCTATGTTGTTGAAGAGGTTCAAAGAATTTGTATTTGCCGTATGGTTTTATTTTATTTTAATTTTTATTC
This sequence comes from Crypturellus undulatus, assembly GCA_013389825.1. Taxonomy (NCBI): domain Eukaryota; kingdom Metazoa; phylum Chordata; class Aves; order Tinamiformes; family Tinamidae; genus Crypturellus; species Crypturellus undulatus. Next base: position 218,936 of record VWPW01028690.1, read on the forward strand.
ATTCTTGTTTTCCGTGAATACAGAAGCCACCATAACTAAGCTGTAGTGTAATGTTAATACACGTTTTAACTACACAGTAAAACAACAAAATACAAATTTAAACAAAAAACATAAGGAACTCACCACTAAACCACAGCATATTTCCAAGTGAAACCATTACTATCCCACAGAATCATTATATTTCCTACATGGTAGGATAAAATGAGAACTTCATGAGCATTTTTCAGCTAAATCATAATGGAGATGATATACATCTTATATATCTATATCTGTCTCATAATATTGGATAACATCACTTGAATTTTTTTACCCTTGATTATACAGCTGTTCTCTCTGAATTATTTCAGTACAAATAAGACAAAGATCACGATGACGTATCACTTATAAACAATAGTACAATCACATTCTCAAAAGTCACACCTGTAACCCATGTTTTCCGTGACACCTCTTTCTTTTCATATCAAGCTTTCTACTTTTGATTTATCTTTTTTTTTTTTTATTATTATTCCTTTATGGCTGTAGAAAGCAGTAATTAACTGAATTAAATAGTTTCTGGAATTTCTAAATGTAGAAAAAAATATATTTTTTCTCACTATCTATGTAGCAACAAAAAGGTGCTTACCCTGGAGAGATAACTTTATCACAGTGACATTTCTACTACTTTATAATTCTCTATTTAAAATAACTTTTACATATAAGATCATCGCTGTAGGGAGATGTCAGTCACTCAGTCCATTTATTAGTACCTCACTGAAGCAAAATACTCAGTGAAGGTTAATAAGGTTAATCACACACACAAAAAAATCCAAAAAAAAACAAAAAAAACACTGTTGCAATTGAAGGGGAAAATGTTGGCAAAAATATGGCAGAGTCATAGTTAATCTCATAGAGAACAATGAGTTCTTCAATAAAAAATTGGGAGTTTCTGCAATGCAGTAATTTTATATATCTCCCACTTAAAATGTAATAATGATCAAACAAGTCACTGTGCAGATGTATTCTCACTGCATTAATTGTAGCAGGGTGAACAAGTTCTAACAATACAGAGATTAAAAACGATCATGTTTTCATCCAGAGCTAAAAAAGACTGGAAGGTTTCAGTAGATAAATGCTGTGAGACAGCGTCTTTCATCTTTATATAGCTGGGTTGGAGTAGCCTCGGTCAGTAGTAACCAAAAAGATTTTATTGTCCTTGATAAAGATCTTCTAAAGTCTGTTTTCTGGTTGAGTGAATGAGCAGTTTCAGATCCACAGAGCAGTAAATCTCTCACCGTCAGCAGAGCCTTTGCCGACTGCTGCGACACACTCAGCACTGTACACTTATGTCTCACCCCTAGAAACACTGTGCTGGAGGACAGATTTGGGAAAATTTGCTGCGGTAATGTCTGAATTTATTCAGCCTGAGATCTGGCAAAATAACATTCAGCAATGCTAAACTAATTTGTAAATATACAAATTGTTTCAAATATATATATTTGTTTTGACCTGTTGAGACCTGCTAAAGACCCTCTACAGACCTGCTGGGCATCTTCACCAATTACAGAAAATGTGCTTTATGTTATATGGTGACAAATGATCTTAACGTGAAACTGGAAAATGTAGGGTGGCTCTTTGTTTTATCTTAACCTTCTGCAACATTTTTGTTGGTTGTTATAATTGAGTTAAAGCCAGTGAGCCTTTAGAGAGAAAGCTTTGCCTTCTTTCCTTATTAGTATAAATAATTGTGCTATGAGTCAATATAAACCTCAGAGCTACAAGACTTTTGGGAAATGATAGGCGTCTGCTTTGCATGTAAGAGAAAAAGGAGGGAGGGAAAACCCAGCTGATTTATTTCTATGAACTGTAGCATTTCTCTTTACCATGTTGTGTTGTGCTTGAGTTGTCTTGTTGAGCAGCTAATATTCTAGATGGGGAAATCACATCCTTGGTGAATTTGAATAGATTTACAGAAGTGGGGGGGGAAAGGGAGGAATGGTCCATGGAAAGTCATGCACATTGCCTAAGTAAAATGTAGCCCTCAACACAGTCGACGGGCTATCTGGAACATTTTTTCCTTGCTTTTCCGTGCTTTTGCCTGGAAATGCTCAACATGTTGTATCTGCTACCGAGAACCTCTCTGTGGGACTACTCAGGTAAGAGCCGAGGTAGTGAGAGAACCATGTGAACCTGATGTTGGAAGGAATACATCAGTTCAGACTTCCTTTACCTCTCTGAGTCAAGGCAGATAAGTAAGAGCAAATTTGAGTGAGAACAAATCATCTTCTCATTGCCGTAGAACAAATCAGTTACGTTTTTGGACAGCAGAATGCACCTCCTTCCATCTCTACTTTCATATTCTGTAGCCATATTCTCATTCAAAAACAGACCATATTCTCAAAGATCATGGACTGCTTTCAAAGAATCACTGGAAAGAAGGTGAGTAGCAAGGACTGCTTGAGCAGAAAGGCTGATTCTCCTACCCCAAGGACAGGCTGTATCCAGGCCTGAGGGAATTTCACGTGTGCTGCAGAAAACCTGCAATGTCCCAGCAGCAGCCTGTCCCCTTGCTCCTATGTCCCTGTTGCATTGCATGCACGGAGGCTGAAAGCAGGGAGCCTGTGAAGGCACTGCTGAGGTCTCAAGCCAGAACCAAAGACACAGATTTCGCATTCCTCAAACATCATCAAAAAGAATTTGCAGGACCAGAGGAGCTGTTTGCCTGTTTTCAAGAACTCCACAACATATTTTTGGTAAGTTAAGAAATGAATAATCATAGTTCAAGATTCAGGTTTTCTTTTCCAAGTACAAGCAAAACCCCCAAAGTTTTTAAAAAACAAAAAGTTTAAGAAATTAAGCCAAATATACATACGTAAACTTTTTTGAAAGTTGCTGAACATGTTGCCAAAAATGAAGAAAACATCAGTCACATTGTACACATGACCATGTCAAATCCTAGCTTGAAATCATGATTGCATGATGACTTGTCACTCTGAAGACAGGAGCTTGAAGATGCTCTTCTTTGGTGCCAGCGGATAAATTTAACCTTGGGCAAGACTGAATCTGGTTATAAGAAAGCTGACTGGAAGGCAGTCAGGGAAATGAGAAGGACACACACAAGAAACATTCATTCTGCAAATGAATCCCATTTTGAACTTTAATGGATTCTGCTTTGGCTGTAGCGTTGTGTGCAAGCTTGATTTGTAATGTTTCATATATATGTAATGGTAGGTTAAAGTTACATGTTTATTAAAAGAAAAGCTACAGGGCTTAGCCAATATATGATCCTCCTAGATAAAAGCTGATTCATTTTGGCCCAAGGGCTGAATCACGGAAATAAATCCTACTAAGCGCTAAAATCAGACAGAATCAAAGCTACAAATCTGGCATGCAAGAGCTTTAATCTAGAAGCACTATATACATTGTATTATAGTTTGGATTTTAATGTACTCATTGCTTCAGGAAAAAACATCTGCTTTATATTATGCCTGCAGTGCAGGGTACATTGATTTCATCACATCTCTACAGAATAACAATAAATGGACTGTGAACCATTCTTCAAATAACTTCTTTAAGAATATAACAACTGGTCTAATATTTCAAGGTATGAAAACAAAAAGATAGTGAAACAGAACTAAAAAAAAATGAGCTCATGTTTCAGAACTGCTTCAGTCATCTTCCATTTATTTTAAACTCCATTTGACCACTGGTTATCTACAGCGGTCACTGAAAATATTGATTGGAACCTTTCACTTTGTTCATATGTTAGAGTTTTCAAGAACAGATGAAAAACATTTGTTAGGTTTTAGAAATAACTGGATTTGAAAATGATGTCAGGTTCCTTCAAAACATACCTTCCAGAGAAAAACAAAACAACAAAAAGTCCAAAGCACAGAACTTGCAAACGTTTTGTAAGAGAAATTACTACCGTGTACTACACAGGAGCAGGAGGAGGTTTTCTCTTATTTGCTGGGACTTCCAGAAAAGACAGAGCAGAAACGATGGCAAAGATGAAGTTACACAAGTCAAATCACTGTGCAAACACTATCTGCAGCACACAATGACACACACGGTTATTGTGGTCACTAGCCAGCATAAAGAGAGGTCAAAGTATGAAGTACAGCAGTGAAAGCAAATACAGCCAGCACCACAGCTTTCCACGGCGTGGATGGGGAATGCGTGGTGGCGCCACCCAGGACCAGGCGGCACTTTACGATACTCTGCTCCGAGGGTCAAATCACCATTGAAAGACCACAATCAGGCCAGAAATTAGAGAATGTTCCCTGGCCTTAAGAAAAATTTGGTGGTGCTTGATAATTTTATGCAAAGAACGATATGACCAGGTTCTTTTAATAGTGAAGAAGGAACATATTCACTTTTAGTAATGAATCTGTTCAGTGACCCAGAAGCCCCTCTCAAATGGTACTGAAGAGCTGTTCTGTTTGCGGTGATGTCTGAATCACTGCAGACTGTTCTGATGGTGGGTCTAGCCCTGTGCTGCTACAATGGGAGTACAGAAACCAAGCTCCCATGCCGGCATCTAAAACCTGGCCCCCACCTCTGCGGTCTGCTCTTGTTTGTCTTGTACTTTTCTTACCAGCGTGAGTCAGGGCAACTAAGTTATGACCACGCAGACTCGCTGGCATGGATCACTCTGATTCATCTGTGAATCTGTAAATCAAAAGCATTTTCAAACACTCAGTAAAATTGTCTCAGATGCTGAGATCTGCATGCGGGGAATATGAAAACAATCTTCTGACTTAACTTTAATTAAAAGAAAGAGCCTAGTGCTTAGGTGGGGAGCTAAAGGAGCTGCATTTTTATCATCCCATGCTTTGGGTCAGCCTATTATGTGACTCAGGGCTTCGCGAGAGAGCAACCAGGACTGCAGGTTCCTTGCGTTGGTGGAGATGAGTCATGAGCACGGCGGGAGGTGCGCCTGGCGGCCGCAGATATCACTCCAGGGGCAGCATGGGGAGAACAGCAGTGTCCCCAGCGCTGCCCCGCTCGCCTTCCCCGCTTGTGTTGGGCTGCCCAATGTCATCCAAGGCCTTTCGTGTGCCTCCTCAGGCCCTTTTTTCTGCCCATTTTCATTAAGTGGCATTAAAACTGGATTATTGCAGAAATGATCTAGTGCTACAAATTTCACTGGAAAGATCTTTCAGAGCTCCCTACACAGTACTTCAAAAGAGTGAGGTTAGCAATAAGATGAAGCAGTTTGTAGCAAGTCTATGCTGACTTTTCCCAAGAGGAAAAGGGTGACTAGGGCAGGCAGTGCTCGGGACACCCGCATGCCTGAGCACAGACAGGGAAAAATGTAAGAATGGGAGGACACTGTCTCACCAGTCCCAGGGCTTTTTCCCTTGCAGCCTGCAGCCCATCTGCAGAATCCCACCATCCTTCCAGTGCTCCCTCACCACAAGTGTTTGAAATCATCTCTTGTGCAAGCACCTTGGCACCCCTTACCCTAGTCTTGCTGCTCAAAACCTTCACGACCACTCAGCAATTTCATTTCTACAAATATCTGGGACTCCTCCAGCTGCTCCATGTGTCCTGGCCTCACGCATGCCAGACTGTGCCTGTCTGTCACTGCTGCCTGGTGGCTCCTTTGTCCAAGCCAGCCTGGCTCTGCCAGGACAGAAAGGCCCTTCCGTCTTTGAAATGCTTCAGAGAACTTCAAAATGAGCTGCATTTCTCTGAATCTATTTTGACATATTTATGAGGAGATTAAAAAATAGAAACTGTCAGGTAAAACAGAAATATACGGGGACCCATAACTTGTCCCACTGTGTTTTATTTGTCCTAGTACTGAAAATGGGTTTGATGAGGGAGTGTTAATACTCTCCTTCTTGCCCATTCCATCCTGCGCACAGTGCACCCTGCTTCCACTGCGGTAAGGAGGGGAAGTTGGCCATGCATTTCTCATTCCTTTCTTGGTACATACAAGAAGGGTTTTCTGAAAATGTGTTAACCTTTTGTCAGGTGTGACATCCTAGTTATGCATTTCTTTCTCAGCCTAAGTCAGTGGCTCTTAGCAGATAGAAGAATCCAGATAAATGTGATGAACAGTGACAAACCTAGATTTGAATAGAAGTGGGGGCTTCCTTTTGCAGTGACCATAGAATAGAGAAGGACTTCTCAGATGAGCAGGGGATGAAAGCAAATTGCTATGTGCAATGTGTGTATGTTGTACAATGAACATGTATATATCACTGCAATCTTACAGAAAGAATCTGAAGGCCCTATCCCACCTAGCATCTGTCAAGACTCAGATATCAGGAGAGATCTGCTGTGCTGAGAGTCAGACCCACATGATCAGTGGCTGAGCTGAGCTGCAAAGCTCTGTGTTTACGACCTCAAGAGAAATGGGAGTACAAAAAAGACTAAATAAAGACAAAAAAAGACTTTCCGGTCACACAATATGTTGTTTTTTTTTCCAAGCAAACCAAACTATTTTTAAAAGAAAAGGTGGTGAAGCCTTAATGAATGTCTGTATTTGGCATAAAGCCAAAGAAAAATGCTGTGCCACTGCTTTTCAGAGAAAGAGTGAAGTTATTATTGATGGGTGTGGGATAATTGTTATGTACTCCTTTGAAGTAAAAGCTTTTCATAGTCACTTTAAAGTTTCAGGTAAATTGCATATGTTTTAAAAATAAAATGCCTCATTTATTCACAATACACACATTTAGCCAGGAGGAGATCTATAAAGGAGTAGATTTATTGGTAGAAGTGACAGGACATTTTTCTAAAGATCAGGCCTCTGTAAAAGACAGTGCTTTTATTTGTGGTTGTTACTGTATCTATTCTGGCAAGCTGATTTCAATAGGAATTTTGTTCCTTTGTACATCTATATTATACGCGCACACTCACACACACACATATATATAGGCAATGTGTATATACAGATGTGGGTGTTTGTATAATATGCATATGTATGCATATCTTATATATGTATATTATTTTATGTATATGTGTGTGTGTGTGTATATATATATATATATGTATATGTATAAAATCACCTGATTTGCCTCTAAACCGTACCCCAGTGACTGCTAGGAGTGTCAAAGCTCTGTTCACTTCATGAAGGAGTTGCAGATTCTTAGTACACTTCCTGAAACCTCTCTACATCTATATATAAAGAGAGAGAGAGAGAGTAAAATCCTCCCTTGGATGAGATATCGTACATGATTTATTTCCCACAACAGTTTATATGAGAGCTAACATCATACCCATGCCTCAGGTGCATCTTTTCACCCAGTTATCTGAGTTTTGCAGGCGTGGATGAGCTACTGCATATAAAGGAGCAGAGCCGCCCACAGGAGTTTGGCCTGGTCAGCAAACTCATCTTCAGCCCCTCACCCTCACTGCAGATGAAACGATGACTTTGAAACCCTGAAAAAAGCAGAATGCAACCCAGCTGAATGAATAAGATAATTAACCAGAATGGTTTTATTTGGAAAGCTGAGCAACAGAGATCAGAATTCAGGTACTGTTGAGTGGTTGCATTTGGTCAGGAGTGTTGTATGCTCTTTCCATGAGATTTCAGTGAGATTCCCAGATTTCCTCATGAGATGAGCACCACACCATTTACACTTGAATGGAAAAGTGCAAATTGCTTCTGCATTCCAGTTACTCTGGTAATTTAATAACTTGGGCAAATTAAAATTTTAAAGTTTTGTCAGCAGAACTACAATGTTAACTGGATATGAGCAGAAAATGATTGCTCAGTTCTATGATATGGAAATCGATAATTAGAAAAATATGTTGGTACTATGTCCGTAGTTTCCAGGTCTCCTGATTTCCTAATGTCCAGGTCTGTGGGATGGGAGGTAATTCAAACTGTTTTCCTGTTACCTTTCTAAGCATTCCAGGACTTGATCATGCCAGAACAGGAACATGTTGTAGCTCTTGGCTACTTTTTCTTCCTTCTAAGTGTTCTTCAGCAGTGTGAAGGCACCAGAATGTGGCAGTGATTCATGTGCCTGGTGGCAGTATCTTGTGCCATTTGGGATGCCACAGATGGGCTTTCTGTTCCAGCCACATCTGCTGCCACAAAAGGATGTGAGACTGTTTATGCAGATGTTGTGGATCGCCTAAAGCATCTAGAATGGCACCAGATACCATACTTAGGTCCTTGAATAACTTCCAGTATGTTATTCATTGATGTGGGTAGGAGGACTGAATTTATGAGTTGTGAATTTCAAGATTTATTTGTGCAACACTAACTATGTATACCCTGAGTCATGAATTGGCTGATCTTGATCTTATACCATAGTTATGCTCTTTATGTTTTCTAAAACATAGAAGAAAGCTACATCTAGCATTACATCTGGTAACAGATCCTTTCCCTTTGCAACAGGGAAGTATTTCAAATAGTCGCTATTCATTCCTTGGAGTTAAGAGTAAAATAGATGATGACATTATCGCTGAGCAGGAAGGAAAAGCTGCATACCAATAAGACTGTGTCAGTAGATTGCTAATACAGCAAAGGTTTCAATTTCTCAGTGAAGTGCAGCGATTACATTTTTTGAAGCCATATAGACCCTGAAGAAAGGCTGAATAGCTGCATTATGAAAAAGGAGAGGGAAAGAAAGGGGGGCGGGGGGAAGTTAATTTCCTTACCTCTAGAAAAGATAATCTTTAAAAGGTTCTAGAAGACAGTCCAAAATTCTTTCCATTGCCTCTACCACTTCAAACTGTATATCATCATTGATGAAATATGTATAGGCCTAATGTCTAACAGGCTGAGCAGGACTGCAATGTGGAAAAAATGCCCCTATTCTAGTTCTATTGTAATATTTTTCCATCTTCTCTACTTCAGTGCCAGAAATGATTTAGCACAGATCAGAAAACTAAAGTTAAAAATAAAATAAAAAAAAAAATCAATCTGTGTATTCCAAGCTTATTCCATATTCATTTTTAAAATGGGCATAAGAGCTTTTCTCTGTTTGATGTGAATGACAAATGTCTCCAGCTTCAGAGGCTATAACCATTACCTCTGGAAAGCGAGTGAACTCAGGAGACCCAGAGCCAGAGCCTGCCAGAAATGTTTTAGGTGTATGCAGAGAGTACAGTTATTTTTACAAACATGGTCTGTATTTTTCTACATGGATAGGCAGGAGCGATCTCTTTCCCGAGGCACATAGGCTTTAAGTAAGGTAGGCCACTTTTAAACTCACCTGTCACCTTTTGACAAGCTAATTTTCCTACTTTGCAGACTGAACTAAATCCATTGCGACTGGGCCTCCAGCTATGGAAGAGCAGTCAGGGTGAGGACACAGGCAGCAGGGGAGGGCAGAGCAGGGCAGCAACGAAGAGGGTAGATTGGCGCCGTGCAATTTTTTTTCCTCTCATAGACCAAAAGGACTCCACACTACATCGCCCGAAATGTTTAGAAGCAGCAAGAATAAGATTTGCATGCAAGTTTCGTGAAGGCTCTCAGATTACTTATATTGCAGTTCGTCAAGTGCTATGAGATAAAGCAGTACCACGCACACAGGAAGATGTATGTTCAGCTGCTCTGGGAGCAGCCGATGATAGCTGTAACACCCACTGCTGCCGGGACGACATACAAAGGCTGTCAGCTAGGGAGTAAACACCTTCCCTTTCCAATTTTTCTGGATTGCGTTTCTAACCTTGGGGTGAGTCACTTCCAAAGGTTTTGCAGGACTTTAAAAAAACGTGCGTAAAACCAAAAAGAAAAGAGATTTGGCAGACAACTAGGCACTCTTTAAGAAACACACAGGCAAGCATCCACCCGTGGTCTGTGCACACATGTTTTTCCCATAGATTGAAAGGCCCCAATCATGGACTAAGCAGAGTCATGAATTAAAGATGGGAGAAACCCATTAGATTGTATAGTTTGCTCCCCTAGTACAGGCTTGCTGGGCTTGGTCTGAGTGCACTGCACAGTGGCACCACTAACTAATCCCAAAGGGCACAGCATCGGGTCTGCTAATATTCCCCCAGCCTTCCTTAATATTTTCATCCATACTTCTTTCACAATTTCATCTAAAAGTTCCCAACTGCACCCTCTTCGATGAGAACAATTCTCCCTTTACTTTTTATTTGGATTATTTGTCAAATGCCGACCACCACACTTCTAGCTAGTGCTTAGCTAGGTTTCTCTGAGCACACTTTGTTATTGCCAAAGTAGGAAGAAAACAAGAATTTCTTAGATGGTGATGGAGAAAGAGACACTGCATGGGAAATGTGATACGAGTTTGCAACATAATTTCAGCACAACCAAACCGCTGCAAATCTGGCATGCATGAGAAATTTCCTCATATGGAGAAAGAGGCAAGAGATTTTCTCATATGTGTATGGCTCTAATACTATGAGCAATTGATTCAACTAATGTCTCTTTGTTGAACACTGAAGGGTTGGACTGTGTTCAGTTCCAGCAGCAAAGCTTACTAAAATGAAAGGATTTTGGAAGCAACAATAAAAAATGGATTTGTGCTGTAAGGGCTGAGGTATTTGGTGAAAAACCTGCCTTCTTTCTGAGAGAAAACCTTAGCTGGACATGTGCTCTCTCTCCTGGGTTGCTCTGTTTCAGTTCATTTTTAAACTTGTTTCTTCATAGTAATGATTTTGCTGACAAATAGCATGGAAGTGTCAGCCGCTGAATACCCACTGTTTAGCTACAAAATGACTAAGGAGAAAAGTCAATGAATATTTTGTTGTGCAGCTATCCAGGAGACAATGTCACTAGACAGCTAAACAGAGAGGCTAGCAGGAAGAAAAGAAGAGGAGGAAACGCCAGAGTGAATTAAGAAGTCATTTTTCCAGGGAGACCTTGTACATCCTGACTGCTGTCTCGGGTATGTGAGGATTTACCTCCGCTGCCAGACAGACACAGCTTTGTACGGCGGCAAGGAATCCTACAGCGTCAGGGAGCAAAGAGAGATGATGCAGGAGGTTTTTGCTGTATTCATTGATTCCCTGGTGGCATTTCTGTTTACTGATAGAGTGGATTCAAATTAATCAGGTGATGTGTCTCTACTTTACTCTACTCACTTTATGTGAAATAGTAATTGCAAAGGTTCCTGACTGATAAGTAGAGATTGAACAGTCTGATCACAAGCTATGGGAAGCCATAAGTCAGAGCTTGTTTATGCAGCTCACCAGGAAACACTTGGAAGGACGATGACAAGACTTTACATGATCTGGGTAATGAGCACAATGTATTTGCAATTCACAGTGCTTGACTATTTTTAGCTTTTAGTGTGTCTAAGAAATAGGCTTTGAGACCTAAAGAATCACAAAAACCAGAACAGGATGTAATTTATCCTACAAGGCCAAAAAAGCTGGCCTAAAGATTTCTTTAGTGTGATCTCAATGGCACTGTGCTGACATTCATCTGATACGAATGATTTTACTTAGGCAGAAATGAATAATTCTAAAAATCCTACAAGCCACAGAGCCGGCTATGTGGTTACAAATGAGCATGATCCCAGAAGTTGATAACTAGCTGATTTGCTCCCAAATGTACAGGAACTCAAAATACATTAACAGGAGGTGAGACATTTTTAACCTCTAGCCAAGAGTTACTATTTTTCCTCCTTCTGCTACTAGGCAAAATGTGCCTGGACATTTTACAGTGTGTCATAAATTAAAGAACACCAAAGGGACCTTTCCTCTTTATTATAACAATCTACACCGAAACCACAATCTGATTTTATATTGTAAATAAAACAACATATCTGGTTTCTAATTTCAGCAAGCCGAGTAGCTGGTTGTTAATGTGGCTCTGAAAAAGCATTTCATGCATGATTTAAGAACTTGAGTGTAGGTAATTGTAGCTGAAAGTACACAAGTCAAGATATAGCACGGTGATGAATGGAAGGTCAGCTGCTGGCTCACGAGAGAGGGAGGAGGCCCTTGGTTGTTTGTTGCAGGCTATTTTGAAGGTAGCATTTCTCAAATTCCGGGTTACAACGAGGAAGTTATAAAGAGTTTTAAAGAGATGGTGGGTGGAAGCAGCGTGTGGAAGCTCTAGTCTTGTGGAGAGAGGGGAGGGAACATGAGTGGGCTGTAATACCTGCTTGGGTCTGTTTATCTTAGCCAGGGAATTGCTACATACCACTCACTGCTAGTAGGGGCTGGGTCCCTCCAGGGCAGGAGAATTTACTCAAGGTTGCGTGAAATAAATGAATAAAGAACTATTATATAAAAATTCCCTGTACGCTGCAAAGTAGGAAAAGCTGTTTAAGCAAACATGCATGAGCCTGGATGTCAGATGTCTCTGTTCATCCCCAGTGCTACCTGCACTCTTGCTCTGAATTGCAGTGGCTTGTGCAAAGCTACGAGCACATCACACACACAGCGTAACAGCCACTCACATTGAGTCGTGTTACCCAGCAGGCCGCTAATTAAGTGGTATTGCAAAGGGGATAAGGGCTGACCCAGCAGTTGCCTTATCAGAGGAAAGCAACCTCCAAAATAGTTCTGTGTTTGGATTACGTGTTATAAATCATCCTGTTTACTTAGCTTGGTGGAATTATTTATTTATTCCCTTAAAAAAAAAAGAAAAAAAAGTTAAACCAACATGATATGTGTTTACAGATGGGGACATCAGCTCCTCCCAAGCACCAAGAACTTCAGAGGAGTTATTCTGAGTTTCTGGGTGGGAGTGTTTGTGGCCGGTGTGTTTGTGGTGATGCTTTACATTTGAATGCAGTCCTTCTTGCTGCCTGCCTGCCAAGGCCTGGCAGACAGGTTGTACTGCAGCCGCCAGGCTGTTGTGTAAAGAGGAGTCACCAGCTTTTTCGCAGATGTCTCAGACGGGACCGGTCTGAGACCTTACAGGCAGCTCCGGCTTCTGTAGTGGGAGACCTATTGCGCGATAAGGATCCCCTGCAGTGTCTCTGAAGGGTTAAAAGCCTTGGCAGCACTTCTGAGAAATGTTGGGCCTCAGCATTTACTGTCAGCAACTTCATCGGTGGGAACTGCCACGGCAGGAGCCGGGCTACCTTGTTCCCTGGGGAAACAAACTATTGCTCCTACCGTGAAGCAACTATTCTTGCTCCACAGCCTCCCCAGGCTATCGAAACTCGCTGCTCGCCTCTGCTGTGTGGAAGCTACCCGCCAGGGGCATCTGAACAGATGAAATCTGATTTGTACTGTAATTTGGCCTTTTCTGCAGAAGCTCTTCAGGAAGCAACAGAGGCTACAAACAGCATTTGTAACATCTAGGCTTACATTGTCCTTATTCTCATAGCATCTGTTGGAAGAGGTCCTATACAAGGCTTGGGTGCCTCCCTTGAAAGTCAGGAAAATGTGTCCATTTAGGTACAAACACTCTTAAAAATAAATAAAAGCATTGAAAAATGTTCCACGAGGGCATCCACTCAGATCTGGATCTTCAGCCACATGTTTCACTTCTATCACCAGAGAGGATCTGGCACGCTGACTTCAAACCACTTTGAACTCCTACAGATTTTGAAGTCACAGCTGAATCAGAAGACCTGCTTTTTTCTTATCTCTAGCAAGTTACATTTAAAATGCTATTTTTAGATGCTTGCAAAACTCAGAGGGAATGAAATGGCTTCTGAATGGACTCTCCCCCTATATTTGAGGGGAAAACATGACTTTAGAAGCATGGTGATGAGCTTTATCTACATTCTTTTAACTGATCATTTCCATATTTTTGCTGCTTGACTATAATACCCTTGTTCTGTAGTTTCTGCCATTGCTATTTTACCTAGTGATATTAAAAATTAAGTTAGCAAAGTTATTCTTTGCCTGAGAATTTCCTTTTGTTTATTTTTTTAAGAAGTATTGAGGGGCTGCAAGTAGGCTTGAGCCATAAAGCTAAGTACATAGGTATTTATGTGCTGACTCTTAAGTCTGGATCTGAAATTTAATGTGGATAATGCTTGTATATTGAATGGGGTGTCACAGGCTCTTACTAGCTTTTCAAGGTATAGATGGCAGTAGAATTAAAGCTTTCTTTGGGAAAAAAAAAAAAAAAACAGACCCAAAGTCTTTGTGATGACAGGCTGTTCTGTGCCTGTGTGTGTTACCCAACACTACCACCACCCACCATGGACTCACCAACAACTATGTTGTCTGGTAACTTCAGTGCGTACGTAACTTCTGCAAGCAAAGGACTGCTCTGTGCTTCATAGAGACTGCTGTTGCTGTGATGCCCAAACCAGCTCTTAGGACAGCATTTGAAGCTCTGCTAGTCATTCTCCTACAGTTCTTTCATACCTGGAAACAGTAATTTGCAGCTTTTGTAGAAACAGGTCTCAGGCATGGTGGTGATTATAACGTTGATGAGAACTTGGAAACCACGTGCTATAAAAACATACGTATAGTATGGATAGCTAAAATCAAATGGAATAACATCTGTGACAGGATCAACCGAAAGCATATCTTAGCTTCCAAAATCCTTCATCTGCTATAGATATAAAACTAAATATGAAGGTCAGGTCCTATTTTAACATTAGAGCCTCCATCCAGAACTGATGATTTCTCACTTGAGAATGAAAGGGACACTAAGAGCTGAACGAGCACCTGATCGATGGGCCGCAGACTGCCCTGGGCGCCTGGCACCTCCAAGGAAATGTGCTAGCCACTGGCCTACAGGGTACATCTCTCTGTCATTACTCTTGTTATTCATGAACTAATAGTTCAACAAATATTTGGAACAATTTCAACAGGAGAGGCTCCTTCATTTCAGAATATCCTATAAACCAATCCAGATATCTTAATTTCACACTCTAACTCCAACCAAGATAGAGGCAGGAGCTTTTGCTTGTCGGTCAGTTCATTTTGAGAGAAGACTGTCTTACTAGGCTGTTTTCTGTTGCATAGATCTGTTCAGTATGTTCTAAAACCACTTACTGATTTGGCCCCACAGAGATGCAGGAAACACCTGGTATGTAACTTCTCAAGGCCTCAGTAGCCAAGTAGCTCCATGCGGCCAGGAGCTAAGTGGCTGCAGAAAAAATAAGGTAGTTGACAACTGAGTAAGGACACTGAAGATTTAAATTTTGGCTATTAAAAAAAAAAAAAGGGATTTTATCATGAGAGTTAGAAGCAGGAAAAAAAATACAAGTGCCGATATCTTTCAAGTACATTATGGGTGAGACTATTTTTTCTGCATTCCCCTGCTTCATTAAGCTTCAACAAATAGTGCCACAAAGTCAGTCCAGTGCAGTCATTTCTCATTTAGATTCTTATTAGCAAGGAGCCAAGTTTCTCTACTTAATTTCATTTATCAGGGAAGATACTCACTATTCCATGTTAAGAGGGGAGTCTTCATGCTCACAGTCAGTGAGCATGGGAAAATTTGAACAAAGATTTCTCCTGTCTTCCTTTTCTTGCAGTAACTACAGGTGAAGTTGTATACAGTGTGAAGGATTCTAGCTGCATTTAGTATTTCTCAGGCTTCCTCTTCTGATTCTTGTAACAAATTTCATCTCACACACTTACCTGTAAGGGCCTTAGACACTCAGATAGTCATGTGTGCCCAGTCTCTACATTTGTGTGAAAAACTGAGTGAAGCTGGTTTAGGAATATTGCTGGCACTTTTATTTTCATTAAAGAGAAGAAAAGGCCCTGTTGAGCCTATCTTAGGATAAATGCAGGGACTTTAATATTGAGGAAGGTCTCTTCCTCAGAGGCTGGCTACTTTGGAAACTAAATTACATCTAGCTTTACTTAATGATTAAAAGGAAAAAGAAGAAAAAAAAGCCTGCTGGAATGTGACTGGGAAGGTTAGGTTATTGAAGAAGAATCCTTCTCATTATCCAACAGACCCACCACATCATTAACTTTAACATCTCTGGCTGCATCTTTCGCACTTGGTTGCAGATGCCTGACAGCACCGTCCTACTCATTACGAGGGCCAACTTTAAGCAGCAGAACATTTATAAAACGTAGGCCCACCACCAAATGAGCGCACCAGAACTTCCCTGGGGGGAAGAACAGATACTTGCTTATTTGGAGAGATGGCTCAGACACCCTGGTGATCAATCAAAGCACATGGTGCTCCACAGAGCAAGAGAAACAAAAGGGAAAACACGGTCCATGTTGGAAATCATTGAATGTTCAGATTCTGTGGAGAATACGATGGACTTTAACGAGTAGTTCTAGAAGCCAACTTGTATTTTGGAATGTAAAGCTGTTTTGATGTAGTGTTACCTATTTGGCACTAGAAGTATCAGTTGAAAGATTTTTATGCATATGAATTTAGACAGAGAAGGCAGTAGTAAGTAGCGTGTGTGCCTAATCCAAGGAAAGAATAAAATTTTAAAGGTGGAATTAGGTTTTTAGCCTAGATAGCAACATTAAGCTAACCTAAAAGCCAGAAGAAACCTTACATGGGTGGACAAAACTCACATGAGAGCAATTTGGCTCATGGTTAAAATGAGTGGGAAACAGGGATTGTCACTAATAAAACGCATCTCCATAAGAGCAGTTTGGGAACGGCTCCAGAGCATGAGGCAAGGTGATGACTTCTATCAGTACATTGCCTGAGCCTGTGATGCAGTAGATTAATGCATGTTAGGATTCAGCAGGGTAGCTAATTTTCATGCTGAATTGGAAGTTAATTCCACAAGGAAATAGTTTGCTATAAAGTATCTCCCTCCTGCATACAAAATTCAGACAATGAGGTCTTTGTTTTTTGGAACTGGTTGTTGTGTGACCTTAATGCATCCCTTAAACATAATATACTGTTAAAAAATTGGCTTGTGTTACATATATAATTGCCTGATTAATTCCAGATGCTACTTAACAGATTTGCACTTTTGCTGAATTATTAGTCTTGTGTCTTAGCTTGCCTTTTGTGCTATGCAAGGAGGGTAAACTGGATGAAAAACACTGGGACTTAGATATCGAGGTGATAGCCTAGGATCAATTTTGGTTAATACAGACATGTCTTAATATATTGCAAGATAATAACATATTTGATACCTGCTATCTGGTCCATCATGTCACTAAACCAAAGAACTCTGGTAAGTTTAGTAAACTGCATAAGAGATTACAATGAAGCATTTGGTTTAGCCCTGTTACTGATTTTAAAAGAGTAACATCATGTCAAGTTAACATAGCGCACAATAAACAGTAGTATCTGTAGTTAGATTTAAAAAACTTACTAAAATCATTATTTATAAATGTAAAAAGTAATAAACACAGAAAATAGATTATTGATGGATGGCTACAGATCTCAAAAATAGAAAATATGTATCTCTGTGCATATTTTTAGCAGGACTGAAGAAATCTATTCCAGCCTCAATACTATTCAACTGGGAACTTACTTTTCACTAGGCAATGAATAGAAAAGCTTTCTGGTGAAAAGTGTTAGGCATGGGAGAAATGGTACATAAGCAGAAACACAGTTCTTGAGGAACTTGTGTTGCACAGTGATTAGGCAACACTGGAACATATGTTTATACAACTAAATGCAACATTGCAAAACTAGGCACCAGAAATTAAGTTCAGACCTGAAAAGATCATTTTAGGTAACTACTTTTCAAACTGTAAAGCTTTGACATGAACATTTTGCACTGCACAGACAATACTGCATAAAGACTGGTAGCACAGAACTGCGGGGCACAAGATGCAAGGACAGCTAGGGGAGAAAGGGCTGCACAAGAAGTTGGGAGACACCGCAATGAACCCAACTGGGGAAGCCTAGCATTTAGAACAGATGAGCATGTATCACCTTTACTTCCAGTTAAAATCGCCTGCATTTGAAAATTAATTTCAGCAGCTGTCCTGCACGCCAGAGGTAGTGCAGCAGGAACTTTTAGGGAGACTTTTAGACAACTAATTTATGACAAATAAAGCTTTCAAAACCCTGATGAATCAAATGCATGGTATCAAGGCACACAGTATAAATATTAGGGAACCCAATTCTCATATTTAATTGGTTGTACTGCAGAACAGAACACACTGTCATCTATTAATGTAGCATATTCCCTTACCAAATAGATGTATACCAAATAGATGGTATACATTTTGTTCTTATATAACGTTCAAGGTTTCCTCTATACGTATGAAAACGGGAGATGCCATTTAAAAGTGAGAAGAATACACAGCACAGAAAACAGCAGGGTCAGGTCTTCCAATTCTAAGCAAAGACATGGAACGTAGGTGAAAGAAATCCTGAGAAATGCATGCAGTCAAGTAAGTAGAGCATCAAGATTTCACTTTCTTAGTATTTAGCTTTCCAATAACTCTTCTCCAATTTTTAAATGAGCATTGAGCATATATTTGCGGGAGAAATACTGATTTAAGAGAAATTTCTACACTCTTTCAAGAACAAATACTTCATGAATTTACTTTCATGAAAATACTTTATGAAACCTATTTTCTATGTGGAAGGGTATCCTTATTCAAAGAAATTCATTACCCGTAACAAATTTCAGGCTCACTAAACTCAAGTTTCTTGAGAGCAAGTTGTTTACTGAATCCAATTGCTACTTGTGGGTTACTATTTACAATGTTTATTAATAACTCATTTTCATGCAAGTATAAAAGGAAAATACTCAGTCCATGGACAAATACACATTCACACTCTATATTATATACATTGTATCTGCATCTAGAATTAAGAGAAGTGCAAATTCTACAGCAATGTAAGTAACAGCAGTTTTGTAAACTATTTGATGACGAACTCTGGAAAGATATTAGCAACTGTATGATAATGGATCTCTTTGTACACTGCTGAAATCACACATTTATGCAGTAAGAGAACATACATTTCAGCTACATTCAAGTGATTATTTTATTACCATATATTACGTCTTACAAACTTTATTGAAGATCAGCAAGAGCACTACAAAACCATACCTTAACACAATAAATGTATTGCATGGTATGTGCAGGCATAGCAAATTAAACAACTGAAAAGAAAAACAAGCTATGAAAACTTGTACAAAAATGGACAGTAATACTGATTAACACTGGGTTATATCTTACTTATAAGAGACCTGGAGGGCTAACAGAGATCCAATTTAGAAACATCTGTGCACTTTAGGTACAATTTGGTGCAGATCAAGAGTGCACTAATACAGTCAATGTTGTACAGATAAGATAATGCACAAAATAAACTGATATTATGCATATAAACAACTAACTTGTTTACAGTAAGTAGGGCAGCACCATTATAGTACTGCATCCTTGGCACTTAGTGAGAGAACAACACGTATTTGGTTTAACTAAACTCATAAAAAGGGTATTATACTGGTTTGTGAGATGTAAAACATACATTATCCCTTTGAACCTCTCAGTTTTACAGCATTTTTCTAATTTTCAAGTTAAAATTCATACATGGTACACTAACTAGATATGGAAGATGTTTCAGATAGTGCTTTAAAACAAGACCTTAACTAGAACATGCTAGGATGACCAATTAATTCAAATGATATTAATTAAATACTTCAGCAATGTCTTGTACTGAAAACAAAATCTGAAACATTGAGGAAAGTAAGCTTGTATTACAACCCACAATTTTTTTATGGGCTTTCCTGAACAGTAATTGCTTCCTTAATGTCCCTTTCACATATGGTAATTTCACTTAAAAGAGCTGCTGAAATAATTCATCCAAAAGTCTTAATAGAATTAGAAATTTGGCCTAGCATATTATAACACTATGTGGAAGAAGATGCATTCTTCCTCACAGAAAGCATTTTTCAAACAAAAATTCCAAGTTTAAGTGATTGTCCATGTATTAAAAAGTATTAACAACTGTCTTGGAGGGAGCTGATTTACTTGTTCCTCTGTTTTAAACAAACTGTCTACATTGACATTTTATATTATATATAACAAATGCAATAAAATTGTTCTTAACATATAATGATGTAACACTTTAGAATTAACTGGTTTAAAATATTTTACAAAGACATTTTATATGTACTATACAGCACATGAGTATGAAATATTTTGAACATATACACATTTCTATATTTTTCATGTAGACTATTATTTTGCACCAAACATTGGTGTCTACAATTCTAACAATCCTCTCAGATAAAACAAAACAGAATGATTATTTGCAGATGGGATTTTCCTGAAAATAAAAATTACAAAAATCCTCTTTTTACACAGAGAATTTCTCTAATGAACTATGCTTTTTAATTTCATATTTTGTACAAAGCCTTTGAAGTGGATCCACATACATAAAAAGAATAACTTCTCTGTCCTTTGCAGTGCAATTTGCTAGGGATAATATTTAACATGAACGGACTCTTTCCCTACTATGATCATTAAAAACCGCAGCCAATCAAAATGTGACTCAGTGTCATCTTTTGTTTTTGTACAAAAGTAAACCTCAATACTACTTGCCATTGAGACTCCTCTTCCCCTTATTTAAAATGCAATCCTTTTCAATATCCATCTTAATGAAAGTATTTGCATAGAGCAGCCTTGTATTATTTCTAGAGAACATTATGAGTGTTTTAACACAAGATAAGGCACATGTTTTTTTAGCATTAACAACCTAAAACTAATCCTGAGGAACTATTCCTCCTCAGCAAAATCTGCTTTTTTTTTTTTTCAATATACCCTGTATTACCTGAAGAGAGCAGAAAAGCAGTACAGAATAAACCAAAACTCCTCAGCTGAACTAAACATTAAAAACTCCAGATAATAGTGTAACAAATCCACAGATAAAGACAAGCTCTAACAAATTATCTTCAGGAAAAGAAAAGATACCGCCAGTAGCACTGTAGATGTTAGATAAAAGTTCACATAATACGGATGACATTAATGGTGAGTTTTCTAAAATAAGCTCCCTTCAGAATGAAGGTGGCTAAATTGTGAGGCACTTAAGGTTGACAATATAAGGAGGAATGCAAGGGATCTGTTTCATAGAAAACCTGAAGTTGCATATCATATCCTTGTGTTAAGCCTTCTATTAAAGTGCTAGAAATGGAGACTTAAAACAAAAGGATTTAAATATAAGTGATTAAAGAGCTTAGTACACAGTAAAATTAAGTGCTTTTGATTTTCATTATTTCAGAGCTTTTTAATATAATTTTTTTTTAAATAAAGTCTGGAAATAATTAATCCATGTGTGAAATCATCTTCCTTGTGCCATTTATGCTATTTGTAAAGTGCCCAATTATTTTTCTAAACAACAAAACCATTTGCCTTATCTTATGTTGTGTAGCATGACATAGTATGTAGTACATATGCAATCCATACTGCAATGACACAGTATGACGGAAAACAGCACATGCATACTTTTAGTCAAAAAGTTTTCATTCCCACCTGTCACCCTAAAAAATTAGGTCTTGGATTACATATCCTACCAGTATATATAGTGCAACCAACCTCAACTTCTCAATCGGTAATTCAGCCATTAAAGCCCAACGTCCAAGGTGGACTTATCGAGCTTTTCCTCAGAGCAGCGTGATGCCCAGACGAAATCACAGATGCAAATCTGGATCTGAATTACATAAATCCGCTAGATGCCAAATCTGAGAAGGATCTGGGTTCTGTCGGATGATGAAGAGGCTGAAGATGTGTGGCAGTCTGTGTATTACTGATCACATCTAACTGAGAGGGATATGCTTCATTTACATTTCCTCCATTGAAACTGTTCTGGAACTGGGGGAGACAAGACAATATAAAAAGTTAGCATGAGCAACCGATTAACTTAAAAGTTTTAAAAAATCCTCTTAAATACACAGATGAGATCATCTTCAAACATAATGAACAGCTTTAAAGCTGGTTTAAAGCTGTTTCTTGATGATGAATGTTACAAAGTTAATTGATTTAAAGTGATGTCTGAGTCACTACTGAAACCTACCCTTGCTACAGTTGTTGGTAATGCTAATTCATAGCTAACGAAAGAAACATGTAGTCAGAATCTACAGCATAGTACAGTTTTCATTTGTAGAAAAGTACATCCTGAGTACTTCCAATTTCCTCTTCCAGCTGTTACATTTTAAAAGCCACCTATTTGCATACTTTAATGTCTGCAATGGTATCCAGACTTCGCAGTTCTCCCACAAGGGCTCGCTCAGCCCTCTTTGTACACTGAAGTGACTGAGCAATCTCTACCGGCTGAGCTGTCTTAGGGTGGGCTCTTTTGACAAATGATCTTCATATTGACAAAGCCAGGAAAAAGCAACGAACGGCTTTCATCAGTCTTGACATAATTGTTCGTAGGATTATTTTAATCAACTGGTGTAATGCTGCCTGTCAAGCTATGGAAAGCTTGCATTATCTACAAAATACTTCGCTCAGTCATGCAAAGAAACTAAAACAAAATATCTTAAACATCTCCATCATCTCTTTGAGAGTAGATCTTATCGGAAGTATCCCCTCATTCACTCAAGATTCTTCCTTAAAACACATATCACATATTCATTCATCCATCTATCTGCCAAAGTATGTGGGCTGTTGGAAACTCTTTTTCCCCTGCTAACCAGATCTTTGAAATCTGACTGTAACTGAGTATAGTTATTTTTCTTCCAAGTTTTTAATAACTTGACTATAGCTGTGTAAATTACATACTTTTAATCTAAGGATGTCTATTATTAAGATGGATAGGATAACACAAGCCAGGGTAACTTCGGGCAACTCCTCCTTCAGAATTAGATTATTTTAGCATTCTTCATTAACAAGATAAGCACACTCACTAAAATTTATAATAAACTTATCTGCATAGGCTCTAGCGAGTGTTTTCTCCTGTTTATCACAGGAATACTGACCTTAAAAAAGCAACCAATTTACCAAAGGCCATTCTACCCCTTTCACCTCTGAAACAGCCAGTTTTGGCTGTTGTCCTACCACTGATGCACCAGTTCAACAGGAATGTGTTCAGGTGAGACAGACAGGTTATAGGTTAGGCAGAAGGTCAAGGCAGACAATCACAGTGGGCCCTTGTGGCTTTCCAATCCCTGAATCTTTTCACATGAAAACCAACTGCAGTTGGCAGGACGATGAAAGGACAGGAATTATGACTCACGTTACAGACATGAGACTCTAACCAGACTGTAACCTCCAGCCTGCTGGGATGACAGGATGCTAAATCCTGTTGAAGAATGCTCTGCTTTGGTTTGGCTGTGTGAACGGAGGCTCAGAATAGTGGTATCGGATTTACTTAGTTACATCTTTAATAGAAATCAAATCTTGATAATTTTATTACTATAAGTAGCGGTAAATTCTCTTCATTTACAATAAACAAACGTAATACTGTTTACCACTTTGGCTTTGGCATAGAAAGCACTTTACAAGATTACAATTTTAAGTGCAGTAACTATACTTTTGACTTGCTACCTCCTTAGGACTCATGTATTTTATATTTCTCCTACTCCTTTGATACAAAATTAAATACAATCTCACTACTAAAAGGGTATAGAAACATAGGGTTATCTATCCTTGGAGCATTGCCATTTCTGAGTGAAATGAAAACAAGTCTCTATCCTAAAAGATTTTTATATATAACATTATTTCTACCGGTTTACATTGATGCTGTACTTTGCCCTGAATCTATATAAATGTTAGCTGGCAGATGCTACTACAGTTCAAAACTGGGTACAGTCTGATACAAGTGACTTCTTTTAAAATCATGTGAACAGTATGTAGCTGCATGGGACGCAAATGGCAGTGCTATCTGCACAAGTATCCTCTTCTTTTTCCAGTGCTCTTCCCATTTTGCATAAATAGGTTTTGGAGTTCCAAGGACACGAAGACAGCAATCAGCTATTCATGATTACTCTGATAGAGAAAGGGCAAGTGGAAAAACCTTCCTTATCTCATGAGAACAGAGCTGTTTGCTTAAGGGCCTTTGGACAAGGATTCTGCAGGTCTCTTCAGAGGCAAATGAGAGCCAACACGGACAACTGTAAGCTCGGTTCTGCACAAGGCTTCTCCCCATGCAACTCTGCAGATGCATTCTGCATGGGCACACCAGAGCAGAAGGGACTGAACATACCTCCACATGGCTTAAGGAAGGATTATTTTCTGACAGCCAAGTTAAAGGCAACATTAATATTTCAGCAAAACATTCTAACAAGAATAAAGCAAATTTATTCATTTACTGTAACTGCATGTGGAGCTGCTGTTCTGTTTAGTAAGCCTTTTTATGAGTAGAGGAGAAGTAAAAGTAGTCAAAAAAGGCAAAAAGTAGGCATAACAAAAATGATCAGAGAGCACAACAAAATAATCCATCTTAAATCATCCACTTAAAAAGCAGAAAATGCAATAACTTAGGTGCTTGTAGTTGAAAACTGATGAGCTGCACCCCTACAGATCCTGTGCAAAGAACAGCTCTGTGCTGTAACAGGGGTGAATGTTGCTAACCCCGGAAACGCTTTTCAACCCTATTATCAAGGGCTACGAAGGATTAATAGCACTGACCACGGCCAGGCTCAGTACAGCCAAGTATGTGCAAGCTTCCTCACTGCACTTTGCCAAAGTAACTTCATGTTATTTCAGTCCTTGGAAACTCAGGCAGCAGCTAGTCATCTTGCTGAACTGCACTACATTGAACTTTTGTAATTGTGCAATTTTTTTTTTTCCACTGGTAAAACAGTTTTAAAAAAGGATTTGGTTTCTACTTGCAATCATACATACCAAGAAAACTGTGCATGTTCTGCTTGCATTCCTCACCTCTGTCTTGTGTAGGTTAAATGCCAATTAATACTTTAATTCTGTAAATGCTTATGCATGTGCATAAGCATTTGTAGGATCAGTACCTTGGAATATAAACTCCTGGTAGCAGGGGAAGAATTGCATCTCTGTACTTGAACAACATTAATAGAAAAAAACGGTATGATTTGGTATAGTACTTCTACACATTTTATTCTAACTTAAGAGTTCCCTTTGTAATGGAAGTTTTTATTTCTAAGTTAATTCTACCTATGAAGAACTGCAATAAAACTGCAATTTGTGGTAAAGCCACGCTTCTCTCTTTTCTGCTGCTTTGTTGTGTACTTTCCTTAGCACAATGTGAAAAAGGCTCCGCTTCTCTCCTGTGGATAAGTTCTTTCCTTCTCTCGTTTGCAGCAGACGTGATTAAAACAGAAGCTTGAGGAACAAACTGACCTTTGTTTACAGCATGTTATGAAAATCTTTCTGTAGTATTGTCATGGGTATAAATGCAACAGTTCATAATATTCATGCAAATTATGCAATGCTACAACCTGATACTTAATCCTAAAATCTTCTAAGAATCTGAGTAGCTACAGACCACCACAAAATTTTTAAAACTAGAGATTTTTCTGGAACCTTAAAAAATATGTCATGAAAATGTATCTGCCATATGACAGTATAGATATCATTTCATTCCTCCACAAAACTTACATAATCAAATTCTAATATTCTGACCAATCTCCTTTCCCTTTACTCCTGTCTTGTACTGGGAAAAGTTCTGCTTCATACAGTTGACTAGTTGTCCCACTGTGTTGTTTGAGTGTAATATTGCCAAAGAGAGGTGACAGTCCTGAAAGCAACCAGGATATGGCTACACGGACAGAAAGATATGACCAAATGCAACTTTGTTCAATCTAACAATGCGCTAAGATAACTATCTTGAACTCGGACATTCAGCTATAACAAACTCAGCATGTCATAAGTCAAAGAAAAAACGTATTCCAAATGTAAGCAGCATAACAACATGTTACCATACCTTGTTCAACAACACTTGTTGACCTGTCACCACTGGATCATACTGCATTTGGTCTATGCAGCTGGGCTGTGCTTCTTGTGTGCACTGGTACATAGACACAGCACCTGCATAGCACGTTTGAGGAGTTACCATAACTGGTTCAGAGTTTATCCCACACTCCTGATTTTCAGGGACTTGCTGCAAACAACTGAGAAAATCCTCAAAGCTGGAAGAAGGAGAATAGTTTGATCTGTCAAAACCTGCTACAGGGAAATCCATTTGGGTAAAGTTAGAAAGCTGTGGCATCATAGGCGTAGGCTGTTTGTAAGGAATGAACTCCTGCCTACATGCATAAGGTGCAGTGTTTACTTCCGATTTGTAGGAGAACTCTGGAGCAGTGGTATGCATGCCAGGAAATGCGTATTGCTCGGGCTGCTGCTGGGAGCAGCTAAGGGGCACGCTGCTGCCAGAGCTCCAATTCGTGAACATTCCGTTGACTTGCATATGCTTCATCTTTTGACACAGCTGCTGCTGCTGCTGCTGCTCCACAAGCTGTTTCTGGTGCTGATGAAGTTGATGCTGATCGAATTCTTGCTGCACCAAGCAACCAGTATTCTGGACCAGAGGCTGCTGCTGTTCGCAACCCGAATACAGGAAGTCAGACTTATTATTTAAGGAATCCTGAACATAAGTCAGAATTTCATCAGTTATATCAATGTCTCCAATATCATCCACACCAGAAAACTCAGTTTTAAAAAACTCCTCATCCTGCTGAATACATTTTAGATCTTCAAAGTCAATACCCAGATTTTTCATGATGCTGTACAATTCACTGGTTTTATTATCTTGAAAGAGTGCTGCACTGTCCTCAGGAAGTAGCATATTAGCGTCTTGGGAACACTCCATTAGCTCCTGTTTCAGAATGTTGTGATTTCCAGAAGGTAGGAGATTGTCTGGCCAGTCACTGCTAATAACATTGCCCAATTCATCCTTGGTGTCTGTAAAGAAGCTCCGCTCAAAGGAAAGTTTATTTGATGCTGGAGGGCAGAGATACACAGACTCATCTTGCCTTAACATGGCACCGAGAAGGGAGTTTGGATCCACAGAATCTTTGTGTAGCGTAGCTTTGGCAGTAGCTCCTTTTCCCATGGTACTCTTGCTCTTCGGCTGCGAAGGATCCAAAAGGCTCGACATGGGAAAAGTCACCTCATATAACACAGCCTCACCAGTGGCGAACATGAAGGGCAGCTTCATGTTACGCTTCCGTAGATGTTCTGCCCCCTCTTCATCTCTGAAAATAAATGAAAAATATGGCATAATACTGCAGTACTATAACAAATACAGTGTTTTTTGTCCTTTGGAATTAATATAAAAAAAACAAAATCCCCAAACTCTTATGCTATCTCTAGGCATTTTTCAAATTCCTAGCTATTTCAGCTCAACTTGGCTGAGTAAAACCAAGAGGCAGCTTATGATATAAGGAGCTTATGGCTGTAACACCACCCTTACGTATTACATTTGTAATTAAACCTGGATAGCATACACCATTTTCTGTGTATTATGAGCTCAAATGAACATAAATGGTCTTTGTTCCATGCACTATACCCTTCTTGACATGGCAGGTAAATGAATGCTTCAGTATTGCAGTATCTACCTTTCTCCCTTTTACAAATTCACCATCAAAAATGTTTCATTTGTATAATAACACTTAATTCAGAATCAGTTCAGGATCATAAAGATCTTAATTTCTGCATGTTAGATGTCTTTTTTCTCTACACATCTGCAGTTGAATTTTCTTAATTTTTGCTAACAGGGATACTGAATTTAAAAATATCTTGATTGGAACAACTTGGTGTTTGTACCACTTCTCTTACTCTTTATAAAAATCAAAATATCGAAGTTTTGATAAAAAATATCAACATCAAAGGGAGGACTATAACACACACATAAACACTGAAAACATAAAATCTCTTCAATATTTGTTAGCAAATGAAAATCTCTTCAAACTTCAATATTTAAAGATAGTTTATTTAAAAATAAACCAATCATTTCTGAACATCAACAAGATCCAAAACTGAAGTCTGCTGGTTGAAGTACACTTCCTTAGGCAAAGATGACTTACGTAAGAGGTCTCTGTGTGGCAATGATGTAATCTGGTCTTCCATTTTTGTAGACAAGGCGTGCATTTGCTTGAACCCAGGCCCATCGATTTTCTTTGGTTAGAAGCCTAAACACAGTCATTCCACTCTCTCCAGTCTTCATCACTAGTTAATAAAGGGCAAACATACTGTTCAGTGTCCACCAAACACAAATAGCAAAACCTGGCATGTCATGAGGGTAATCCTATTTATAGAGCAATTTCACAATCTCATGTCCTCAATTATTTCATTTTGATGCAGCTCTGATTTATTCCTAGCAAAACAGGACGATGGATCACTTTTAATATGTCTCATTACTGTCAAATATAAAAGCCGAAAATTACAACTAATTGTAAGATCTACTACAGAACAGCAATACGATCTATACAGCTTTATCTGTTATTTCTCTAGTAGCAGAGATTGCTAAATATTATAGCATGTAAATAAAAAAAAGCCAAAATCTCTTTTACTGCTGAAAGTTTAGACAATTAGAACATACATTAATTATTAATCAAAGGTCTCTCACACTTTGATAATTAATGCAGTGGTATTTCAAAATGCATGCTCCACTCCAACTTTCTATCACTTCACTGGTAATGCTTAATTTTAATTCTACACTGATGAATCTGTTGTATTTATAGACAAAAAAAAAGAAAAAAGAAAAAAAGAAGTTTAAGAATCCTAACAGAATAATCTGCACTAGAAGGAGATTTCTTTTCTTAATTTAGCATCATAAACTACAGAAAAAGAGTTGTAAAACAGAGTGAACCTTCAACAGATCCTGCTCTCCAAACCTTTTTCTCTTTTATTTATTTAGCTTTGGAATAAATCCCAAATCTGATTTTTTTTTTTTTAACTTCATCTGCCATCATCACTTCAAGTCCTGGTCTATTATATGGGACAATTAAGCTGTCCTTGAAATAGAGTATCTGCTTAATGTAGGTTAAGATCTAAGCTGCTAGCAGGATTTATTTATTTATACATAAAGAAACAGAATAACAATGTTTTTTCAAAACAATTCAATAAATGAGAAGTACCACCAAAATATGCTGAAAAAAAAAGAAATCTACCAAAAGGTTACATATCAAATAACTGATATTTTTTCTTTATTAGCTTGAAAAATGAGAATTTTCTTCTTAAACTGTTACTTAAAACAGATTAAGCTGCTAGGACTTAACAGGAATTTATATGACACTAGGGTTCTAATTCAGTGGTTAACTTTTGTTAAAAAAAGTTTACACTGAGATCAAAAGAAAAGTTTTATTTATTTCCCAACAGGAAAGCTATATTAAAAATAGTTTCTCCTCCCAAAAGGAAGTTGTTGAAATAGCAGAAGTTGGGTTGTGCAGAGAAGGAAGTGAGAAGAGCAAGATGTGACTGACAAAAATTGGAATATTTAAACTAAAAGGATCTAGATGGACATTTTAAATATTTCTTCATCCAGTGCAAACTCTTTTAAGGAGGGAAAGGTCACATAAAAATCATTGGTATTTTTTTGATAAGGGGCAGATTAATTTTTAAAGAGTTTCATGATATTTTCATTATGAATATAAGACATGCTTTGCTTTTTCAGCCTTTCTTAGAGAAAAGAACTTACTTCGGACATGATTTTCTGCACAATAAAGCATATCAGCTGCATGAACAAACTGGTATCCTGTTCCTCTCATACACAACTCTGCTTCAGTGTAACCCAGAACAATCTTGCCTCTGAAAAGTTAAAGAAACATTAAAATCAATTATGGTTAAAACTTTGCAGATATAAACGCTAACAACATTCGCTTGAAGCATCAACTGAATGCAGAAGTATGAGAGGTCTAACAAAAAGGTAGTGAACAAAGCATGAAACTTTAACTAGCTCCCCAAGCTGGCTTCAGTGATTCAAAACAGGTTTGCAAAAAACAGTATGTTTACAGTTAAGGTAGGCTACTAATTTCATTTTAAAAAAACTAATTACGGTATTATTGGCTACTTACTGAGTTACAGTAGGTAGCACCCAGTTGGTGCAATGAAAGATACTATTCTCTTGGCCCTATTTCATAGCATTTACCTGTAAGTGCTTGTATGAAGAATTAAGTAGCAGTCTAACTTTAGTTATCTAAGCCTTCTTGGCTAATTTATTTATTCTGTAGTTTAAAACTAGAGTTATATATCTTTTGATATCAAGTGGTTTGGGCTACTGAGTTTGCATGATTGCCAAAGAAATGTCTCACCTTCTCTCAAAGTGTGAGATAGAAATTCAGTAGTGTCAATCAGGCTGCAATTTACTTCTCTTTCTGCTGCATAAAAGCTCACATTTGTTTGCTCCTCTAAAATAAGTAATAGGTATTTTAGACCTCATTTGGCCACTTAAAAAGTACTAGCCGTCTCATCCACTTCATGCTAGCCCCTGCTCACCTGAGCTCCTCAAAGTTCCAACAGAAATGAATTTCCTTCATTCTAAGAGGATTACTTGTAATAGCTGTAAGAGTCAAATACGACTAAACGACTGTTTTACTACAGGTTAGACAGATGAATGATATGGGTTCTCATAGAGTGAGAACTACAATATATATGATGGAAAGAGTAGAAAAGAGATCAAAACAGACTTGGAAGAAAGAAATGAAGATCCAAAAGACATAAAAAGAGTAGAACGAAGAACAATACATGGAAAAGTTTAAAACAAGACAAAAATTGAAGGTTTCAGGTAAGGCATAGGCATGGAAATCCACCATGAGATATTCAAGGGGGAACAAAACAAAAACACACACACTGAAAACTGATTGTCAGTCAAAAATAGGGAGGGAGGGAAGAAGTAAGGCAGGAGGCCAAAGACTTTTCTTTTACATAAGGAAGCTTCTTAATGGGCTTCTTGCCATGTTGATGCACGGTTGTATTATGTTGATCTAGTAACATGGTAGTTTCCAGTTTTTATAAAGGAAAAAAATGGTTTGGAAATGGGTCAAAGTCACAGTATAAAAGAGAACTTTGCTTAATTTGTAATAAATTCAATTTCCATTGTATCTTACATCTATTTCAACTGGGAAACAGGCATGTAGAACTGAATCCAAGACTTGTTCTGTCAGTTCTAAAGACTGAATTTCAGCCAGATCAAAACATTAGACTTCATTAGTAAAATTAATTAGCACTCTGTTACTGTAGGATAAAAAGCCTGAGGTTTGTCTTTTTATTTTTTTTAATGATCCAGAGACAGCAGCATGAGTTTTCAAGAAAACACTCTAAAGAACTTCCTATTTTCATTTATTACCTAGCAGATAAAGAGAAAAATCATAAGAGGTCCTAGACAATCACCAGTATTGATTGAAACAATAACCACCTTTCTATTTCAAATACATAGTTGAAGCCTATCGTTAGCAATTGAGCAGAGTTCTATGTAGAAGAATTTGTACCTACTTTGCATCACAGCCGGTAGGTGTAAAGTCCAGTTTGTGTTTAGTTCTGAAGATGAAGTTTTTGGTTCGTATCTCAAGGATAGATGGTGGCTGCAGAGGAGTAGCTACTGCAAATAGAGCAAGCTGAGGAGACAGAGTAGCACCATCCTTCCCTTTCTTATTTTGTCCATGGAGAAACTTTAATCGCCCTTGAAAATTCATGGCCTTAGGTTGAGAAAAGAAGTAATTGTTACACATTGGAGATATTTAAGAGTCAGACAGTTCTGCCATGAATTAAAATATAATTTATATCTTTCTTTCAGATCTATTACATTTAATCTTTTTAGTATGAAATATATGAAATTTAGTAAACAAGTTCAGATCACTACTGTTACATTCATTCCACTTGGAAATCTACCAGGAAATAAACTTGAAAAGAACTAACACAAGGTTCTTTTGTCAAAAAAGGCAAAAAATGCATCTAATAGGAAATGAACCTTAGAATATCTAATTAATTGAGCATTTATTTATTCCCTTGCATTTCTGTCAATCATTATAGTATAGAGTATACAATTTCAAAAGCTTATATAAACAAGTCTATTAGTAAGCAGTCATGCAGAGGATGATAAACCCATATTATTTCTTTTAGAAACCACAGAACCGACAATCAACAAGTGTATCTAAAACGGACATTTTTCTCAATAAGGGAAAAAAATTGCTTCTGTTGATTATTAACTTTAAATAATTTCAAGATTCCCAATGGAAAATAAGGCTTTTTAATCCATAAATCATATGGTACTTCACAGAAGTACATACTTAATCCTATTTCACAGCAGAACCTGAGCCATGATTTTAACATATACATGTTCCTGAAGTAACCCAGGAAGAGAACCATTACTTTTCATTTAATGCAATTAGTGGCCATAAACTGGTTGAAGCAGCTCAGATATCTTCAGAGACTCAACAAATAAAGCAAGTTGCTCTACATATTGTAAGGGATGCTGTAAATTGAAACTTCTATCCATGTCCAGAAGATTTTACATAATTCTGTACTCACCAGGAACCCAGATGAATTATCCAGGAGGCATCGTAACCTGCAGATGAAATTCCTTTCCATAAAGGAAGAATTTTCTGGAGGAAGTTGGTCTGGGTTATAATAGGTTGCTGGCTGTGAAAAGCCATTATCTCCTACAGGAAAGGATTATTTATAAGGATTATTTTTAGAAGAACACCTAGTAAAGGCTATCTATAACAAATCATCTTCCGTCTCATAAACAAAGCCTCAGGTCATGTCCTGAACAAGAACAATGTAAAATAGAAACATCCTCAGAACCTTTACTGATTACAACACTACGCTAAATATCAGTTCTTCTGATGGGATAAAAATATCATTATTTTACTAATGACTTAATTCATTATTTTAATCAACAGGCTAGACTTTGATCAATCACAGAAAACAGAGAACGCTCTACAGACAAGATATCACCAAGGGCAGGATCTTCAAAAAGGACTTAAGCACCCAGTCACAGTAACTATAGGAACCAGGTACTCTACAGCACAGGAGAGAGCATCAGACTGAAGACTGAGACATGGTCACTCTTCAAACACCCAGGCAAAAGCTGTCTGTGGCACTAAATAAAACTCTCTCCCTTTGAGAGAATCATCATAAATAGATGCAATTACTTTCTCTAATGGATGGGAAAAAAAGAAAGAAAAAGAGAAAAAAAAAAAGGCCGCAAAATAATGAAGACTATTCCACCATTGTGCTGATGGAGAAAGTACTATAGTTGCCTCTCCAGAGGAATTTGAAACATATATTATTTAAAAAACAAACAAACCAAAACAACCTACCCAAAAACATGAATAACAACTAGGATGCTGTTGTTTACCATGCCATGTACTTTCAAACCAAATTCAGCAAAGTGATCATTTGCAATATATATAACCTTGAAGTAGTCTTTCCCTAGTAATTCATACACATAGAAAAATAAGAAAATTACAACAGTGTGAAATACTGTTTTAAAGTACTAAAGATTCAGCTTTGACTAAAAGAAAATTAGATACATTTGCTCATGCATTTACTCTGCCAGAAACCCAACACGAGAAGCATGTAAAATACCCCATAAGCTGTGAGGGAACTGCCTGCCATGTATGGACAGAAATAAGATAGAAATAAGAAGCTCGTCCAGGATGGTTGTCACCTGATTTTGGTATTAGAAAGTAAAAAAAATCCCTACTATACAGAAGGTTCTCAGTAGACAAAAGCAAGCATCCTTCCTTACATCCTGCTGATGTAGATGGGCTTTAGAGCCAGGATCTCGGACAACTGACTTTGAAGTAATTTTAAGAGTGCAAAGATTCTCAGACAGGTTCTGCAAATCCTGGTGCAAAATCATCAGCTAACACCACAGGAGATAAAAATCTATATTTGCAAGGAACCTCACATGAGAGCTCATCAATCCTATGGAAAGATGTGCATGAAAGCTCTGTGTATTTAGATCATTTTATTATTTTGAGCTCAAGACCTTATATTGCTGCTCAGTAGGCACATTTTAAAAGATAGTACAAACTCCAAAGCTGACATTTGGGATTGTAGTAGTAAAATCTTGCAAACTTCTCTGGGAAAAGAGATTTCAATGCTAGAATCTGAGATTAATCCTGAGCACACTTATAGTATACATATATCAATATCTATATAATTCTAGCTGAATATATTTATAAACACAAAAAAATTAAAAAAATGAGTGGATCTTTATGATCATAACATTATCCATTACTATAAATCTGAAATTAGTTTAAAAATTCTCTACACATTATACTACCTGTAGCCTGAAAATAATTTTGCAGCTTTTGCTAAGCTAGAAACACAGGGTATAAAAAAAACCCACTGTTTGTAATCCTGCTCAGCACTTGCAAAACTTCCACCATCCAGTAAAATCTGACACCAAATCAACCTGATATCACACTCATTCGTAGCTTCATATACACTTGTTTAATCTTGAAGTGCTGCAGAACACTATTTCACTCTGAAGTAAACAGTAAGCCAACCCATAAAAACATAATTTCTAATTGTGGGCAGCTGTTTTCTATAACAACTAATATCAGCTAATTAATTTCAACAGGATTGTGTAAATGGTTCCATACATAGTATGACAACATTAAGGCACTAAAATGAGAAACTTCTATATATGGAAATTTAGGTGAGCTAAACATAAATAAAGTTTGCTTTGTTGCTATGTTTTCTGTTATCAAAACATGGCTATAAAATATTAAATGGGAATTTTTAAGAGTTAAATCTGGTTACTTTATGAATGATAAATTTTAAAACAACAGACTTTTTTCTGCATTAAAAATATAACATAAAATATAATACGAGTTTTATCTAAATATTTAAAGAATTGCTCTGCAAAATGAGGCACACTCATCTCAATAGTTTTTTTTCATCTTTATTATACAGGTAAATGCTTCCTATATTAAAGATGCAACAACAAATCCCCTTTTCCCTGTCTCCACATGTAAGCAATATGTTTCTTCTTAAATTGCTTCTTAATTCAGCACATCACAAAAGCATTAGTCAATAATGTGCCAATCAGAAGTGCTAATCAGAATATTTGGTCTAAAAGATTATTCTGTAGCATCTTTTATAAGGCTTGCCCTTTTTATTCTCAAATAAAATCATCACTAATCATAGATTAGTGGTCTATACAGCAGACTAGACATAACAGCCACAGAAGCAGAGCAGAAAAACTCTTCCATGGTCAGGAATGCACTATTCTATATTAAGAAAATATTCTAATATTAGTCATGGAATGGTTCTGCAAGCCTGAAAAGCTTAAAAAAAGTCATAAAGAGCTGCATTTCTGTGCTAACAAATTCGGTATCAAGATCAGTAAGCAAGAGTAAACATAAAAGAGATCATTACTTTAGAGGAATTACTCTGCCATTCAAAGAATGATTAAGGCGTGGTAGAACTGAGGGTGAACACACGAAAAATAGAGCCTCTTTACATCTGATGTAGGCAAAAAAACACTGCCCACTTTGTAGTCTCTTGTTTGCAAAACAGACGCGCAGAATAACAGCACTCCCGATCAAACTCAAGAGAGAAATTCTGTTATCCAAATTGAACTCTTCCAATTCATGCTTCATTTAATACAAAAATTAGTATTTTTAAAGATGCTGTGCTTATTCTAAATTAAAGGAAATAAAGTTTTCCATTGTTGGTTAAACATATCCATAATATTCAAACAAACTTAAAAGATGCTACTTATTTTTTTGTTTATACAAAAGCACTAAATTAAGATATCACAGACACCTGCTTTGAAAAAAATTAGCAGGGAACTATGTAGGCTTGCTCCATTCTCACCTTGCAGGCCTGGTCCCGAATCTGCAGACTGTGCAGGATTTAGTGCCCAATGTAGCTGACGTTGAAACTCAGGTCTGTCCTCTGTATGAATCAATTCAAATACGCTCTGGTGTATAATATCTGACTATGTACAGAAAAGAAAAAGCAGACAAGTATATAAAACATATCTGACAGTATCATGGAAGTTATCTTGTTGACACCATTTCTAATGGCATAGCAAAATCCTTTTTGCTCAAGGGATAAAAACATCTATTTGCACGCACATGGAGAAGCTTTCTGAAGCAATTTTTAACAACCCAGGGAAACAGTCATGCCAATGTCTGCAAACATGAAAAATAATAATGCAAATATTACCTTGCAAAAATCACTTAATGGTAAGCTCTTCTTTCTCTGCTTTATCTTGTTTTTATCTTATCTTTATCTTAAACTCAGAAGTGCTATGTGAGGGTTTTGTTGTTGTTATTATTGATGTTTAATTATTTAATTTCACATACTAGTAAACAAAGTATTTGCCAGCTGGAACTTGGCCCTGACCCATTCTCCAGGCACTCTGGGAATACAAAAGAAGCCAAACACCCTAAACCAAAGATCTTCTCCCTCTAAGACAAGAAAATTATGCATGTTGGTTTTGTTTGGCTCAAAGTTTGGTTACTTCTTAAGGCTGTATTAAAATCTGTACTTATTAAGGTCTCATATCCCAACCACTTGTGCTATCTGAGATCTGAGTAACAAAGTTACAACATTCAGTCCCAGCAGATGAAAGAAATTAGGAGGGAGAAAAAAAATCAAGAAAATAATTAATTCCGATGAAATTGAGAATTAAATTGTTTTCTGCATGAATCAAAAAAAAAAAAAAAAAGAATTATACATAAACACAAAATACTTACAACATAGGCCTATGGAAATTATGATATGGCAAAAGCAGAAGCCCAGTTCAAATCTTACTTTAATGTATTTTCAGAAAAAAAAAATGCCAGAATTATTATTTTGGTGATTTCAAGACTTTGTTTTTATATCACATACTTTATTGGCATTTCTGTATAAATATCATGCCAATTTGTCTCCCTGTTTTTTCTCTTCAATCCCCAACAAGTGAAAAATTGATAACCTAAGGAATAATAATGTTTTGTTTGGCAAAAAAATTCACTTAAACACTCCTCAAACTCTTATCAGCTGGCTAAAAATACAAGCACTGTTTCTCCCTATTTTTAGACAGCAACTGCATCTGTCATTATCCAGTACCCAGCAGCACTGATATATATATATTGATAACTGCAGATGTAGAATATTTTACTATGGAAGTGCAGCAAATACAAATGTATTTGACAGAAGCTGCATCCGTGGTTGTCCTGACAGGTCATAATTCAGTGTATTTAAAAAAAAAAAATCCGCACCTCAGAAGTAAGAATCACAGCAGCTTGTGCTGTCTTAATACAAGCTAATTCTGGAAGTTCTCTAAGAAATATGCATTAGGTGCCTTCTGGATCTTGGTCTTCTGCATCTTCACCATTTTGGTATATGGTTTGCAAGGCCATGAAAGTTAGCCCTACCTAATCTGCACCATGAATGCTAGCTTACGTATGTACTAGACTTTCACAAAAAGAAAACAGGGGAGGGCTAAAATTAGTAAACTAATTCTGCAGATACTTAAACCTAAAAGCATACGGAGTTAATTTTGTATGAAAGGTTTCTATTAAAATAATTACCTTCCCATTGAATTATGTTTTGTTCAGCACCATAAACTGGGTAACACCGCAGTATAAATTTCAAACAGTTGTTCCAGGAAAGACTAATTAAGTGTGAAAGTTCCTGCCTAACTCAGCATTGGAAATGATATTCCTGTTGTGTTTGGCCTGAGATCCCATTTCCACTATAAGCTGACAGAAAAGTAATATAGTTTCAAAGTAAGCCAGTGTAAAGTATCTAACAAAGTATTTTATTACACAAACCATTAGACCCTAAATAGGAAGGCTGATGCCCTCAGAAATTAACCAAAACCCCTGCCCATCCCCCCCCCCCAAAAAAGGGAACTTACTTGTTGGAACCCCAAGTAGTCCTGGATAGTAGAAGAGACGTAAAAAACCAGAGCATCTGCCGTAACAACTAATACAAAACCATTTAATGCCTGGGGAGGAAACACACCAATCTGTCAGCTTCAGAGACAAAACTCCAGCTAAATTATTGCAGCTGTAAGTCTCTCTTAGTCTTACAATAAAATGTAAAGCATGCAGAACATATCATTATCTAGCAACCTGAACAGAAGGATTTTTTCATTGCAAATCTCTCCAGTGTACATGACACAATAAAGCAAGCTGTGCTTCTAATAAGGAAAATTATTTTTTAGAAAATTCCAAAAACGAAGTCAGGGGAGAGGACAAAGCCCATGGATAACTTCTATTTACTGATGACTTCAGGAGATAAAGGGCAGTAATTCAAACAACTACAGATTTACCTAAAGGTAACTAACACCCAGTTTGCAATGCTTGCATAGCTCAAGCCTTCAATATAATTAACTGTGCAGTATAAAACCAAGCCATGTCACCAACGGATTCCCGAAATCTGTTCTATTCATAGTCCAGACAGGCCTAAGTGGACAGGAAATCAAGTGATCAAGATCCTCTATATGGTCCAGAAAACATTTAATAGCTTACTTAAAATAGAATATCCCTGCAGAAGGCGAGTGCTGCAAGCAAACAATGTTTTTGAAGATATTTCCCCCTTCACGAGGAGCTAGACTAAGTGGCTCCTCATTCAAAGTCACGCAAAGGGCATTTATCTGAACTTCCAATCAATATGGTCATGGCAATTGTTGTGATAGCAAACACAACATTTGTGACTTGGCAGCTCATCTGAAAGGTGCTGATTTACTTCTATGGGTTTCAGTCAAGATTTAACAAAAGCCTATCTCTAGGGACTCAACTAAGTCTATTGTGCCACTTCATTTCCTCAACTGCATTCAAACTTTGCCAGTGTACTCAAAAAGCTACTTTTAAATCTCTTTAGGATGCAAAGTTATTGTAACTGTTAGAAAACCTAAGCGAAGGATATCTTATTTCTTAGTAAAAATCATAATATAGTTTTATTATGAAACAGGATCTTTCTTTCACAAACATTAACTCACAGAGTCCCAAACTGTGGTAAGCCCCACATTTGCTTTTCTGTATTTCCATATCAATATTACTATTTCTTATCCTTTTATTACTAGGCTCTAACTTAAATATCTGATTAAATGACAGATTTTTAAGTTCTTCAAAGTGCTTCTATTTAATCTGCAAACATTTCTTAATCCATGCAATTCTCAGCCCTTTAAAACTTCCTTCCATAAATTTAGTACAATATATCTGAAAACAAGAAGGTCTAACTCTCATAGTAGGAGTTTAAAATATTTGGAACTAAAGAACCAAATCAAGAAAACCTGAGATTTTAGAGCAGTGTCACACTGTAGTTGTGTTAAATCCTTCATTTTGCTAAAGCCTATGCCAGTGGGAGGGCAGGTGTTTGTGAACCCCACTGGTGTGTTTTTCAACGTATTTCACTTCATATGATTGAGATCAAGCTCTCAATACAGGTGGAAAGGCAATATATACAAAAACATTCATTACTGGGGAGAGTTAAGATGTTTTAAAAACCTCTTAGAAGCAAAAAATTTCACTTGCATGTCATTTCATAAGCTTAATTATACTAGATCATGTAAGTG
Organism: Crypturellus undulatus; assembly: GCA_013389825.1. Lineage (NCBI taxonomy): Eukaryota > Metazoa > Chordata > Aves > Tinamiformes > Tinamidae > Crypturellus > Crypturellus undulatus. The sequence goes on from VWPW01028690.1 coordinate 258,057, forward strand.
CAAAATAAGTAGTTTTTAGGGAGATGCAGCTTAATTTTGAACTATGTATTTGATCTCCACTCCCACAATACACTGAACTGGAAAGGAGAAGTTGCTATTTTGACCACTAATGACATAACAATTTTTCTCTTTGTTATGATGCAGATGAGCAAATAGAAACATACATAAATAACTGACATATGCATAGTAAGTTTGCAAACAATTCAAACAGAATAATGAGAAACTATTCATTGTTTACAGTAATGTAAACAGTAAACAAGTTACAGTTTACAGTAACCTGTATGGTAAAAAGGACTTTTGAGCTTAGGTATAAGAAAAGGTTGTGACCTCTACTGACATCTGACTCAATATTCACTATCTTCCATAAAATTTCAATTTTATCACATAGTATTTTTTATATTCCTGAAGTCTACCATTTTATTCCTTCGTGGGAATTATTTTGAATACAAAGTATTTAATAAATTTTATTTATTAAAATAATAATTGATTATACATTGATACTCATCAATGTATAATCTATTTCACTTTAATATTGGAAACCAGTTTGATAAAACAGCTTCATCATATAATCTGCATTTGAAAATCATAAAAATGACTGTTTGACAGCAAACACAGACATGTCTGTAGCGTAAATACAAACTATCCCTTTTTTTCTGACATTTTCTATTTGAAGGAAAGCTGTTCACTTCTAAACACCCTGTAACAGTTATTACTAACTTACTTACTTGATTAATGTTAGGATAGGAAAGTACATGCATTCTAATTTTTCAGTCAGGAAACTATTTTCCACTAGCATTAGTTTACAGTAATTGTTTTGTAGTATTCTTTTGAACTGTTTTTAGCTCTGCCTTTGGATCAGTAGCTCTTTTCTTGTTCTATTTAAGAAAATCATCAACTCTGGCTGACCTAATAATCTGACACTTCAGATAAGTCAGTGTGAAAAATGTGTGTACAAGACAGATTATGAACATATATCAAATGGAGCTGTAGGACGCAGTTAAAAACTCATTCTGTGAAACCATTTAGAACTTTAAGATGTTTATATTAATCATTTCTTATAATTTAATTGGGATACACAAATATATCATTATATTTTATGCGCTTTGACACTCTACAATATTAAAAATTTAAAATAACCTATTTTTACTATTATTTTCCTAGAAGTTATTGAAGGCATTTAAAAATCTATAGTGAATTTGTACTTCGAACTCAAGGTTCTTTTGAACCACAGAAAGCAAGATCCTCCAGCAAGACCAAGGCCTTCCAAAGGGAAATATTTTCTTTTAGATATCTAGCCAAGTTATGACAAGTAGTCATGACGATCAACCTATCGGAACTTATAAGACTGTCTTCGTTTATATTACCTATATTAACAGTAGATGGAAAGAGGTAAAAAAAATAAACAGAGCACTGAGCGAATAAGAGTTTTTAACAGGTCTCTGTAGTCCAAAACCAACTCTTCAAAGTCACTAGTACCTCCAGAGGAAGGTGCAAGACCTGCATAATAATAACCAAAAGAAAATGAGGTAATAGTTTGACAATAAAAAACTTTCAGTCTCATCACTGAGGCAACTAGTACATCAAATATAACAACACACTACTTTTATTATTTAAATCTTCTTACAGAAGACTGCAAAACACACCTGCAGCAAAAGTTCTCCTTCCAGGATCTGCAACTCTTCTCCATTTTTTATTGGTCTACTGTTTTCCTGGATGCCATTTCTTTCTGGTTTTGCAGGGTTAGAAGACCTTAATGCAACTACAAAACAAAGCAAGAAAAAAAGCAATTTTGTGAAGAAAAAAGAAATTTTTAAATGTTTTTAAAGTCAACCTAAAAAGAATTCTTTGTCTCAATACCAGGCTTTTCTTTCCTACCTTTAGGGATACCCTCCCAACCTTTCAATTATTTTCCTTGTCAACTGTAATACTTTCACAACAGATTCAGTATTATTGAAAACAATCCAAACCTACTTAAACACAATAGCACTCTTGTATTTTGTGCTCCCTGCTGCATTTTAACTTTTCTCTTTCCTGATGCCCGCCTTTTGTTTGTCCCTCTTCTTTATAAAGGACATTTTTGTTTTCAGAAAACAAACTGATATAGCCTGGTAACACCATACGCTGCTGTACAGTATGAGGACACTCACACTTTACTTACCTAACTGCAGACATCTAACTACGGTGTCCCAGATATGAGCCTACTATTGAGCTAAAGTTCAATAAAGGGGAGATACAGGAACTTTAAATTAATATTATATATTCAAGACAGCATGCAGTATGGAGCCATTTTAAACAAAAGGGCCTTATTCTGTCACAGTTAAAATTTAACTATTTAAACCATTAAGCAAACTTTCCCATTTCAGCTAAATCACTATAACTATGACCATTAACCATAACCATAAACATTATTCATGCCGCAAACTTAACTGATTTGAAAAAAATTACTCAAACCATATGGAATATGCCCTGTACGTTGTAGCAGACAGGACTCTGTTAAGTAAAACTAGATCCTCCAACATTCTCCCTAACTCAGAGCTTATCTATGTTCCACAGGGTGCTAAAAAAAGAGTTCCCATGTTAAAATTAATCATTTTGTCTGGATCTGCATGTCTAGACAACCTAGAATTACTTGAGTAATTGTACAGTAAATTTCTACCTTAAAGCTACAATCTCCCTCCTGCCCAAATTACAAGAAATTTCTAAAAGCAACTGCACTGCTGTAAAATATTGTAGCAAGAACTTTATTTGCTAAAGATGAGATTTTTTACCCTAAATCCAAATTAAATGATCCTGCTTAACCCCTTCATTTTCAGTTTCCTAGAACTTTAGTCAATGATCTGAAAGAACTTCTGTTCAGTCACTCTTCAATTAGGTTAAATGATATTTTGCACTAGGAATATTAACTGAAAGATAAATTACACCTTTCATTTTTTTTATTTTTAAGCTTTCACTACAGCTATCGCAACTTTTAAGCCAGACAGTTTTCATTAAAATACCCCTCAAAGGCACCACGGAGGAGAAGTATGTTCTAAAGACATTAACTGATTAATCAGTCAGGAATTTATCTACTGTGAGAGACTTCTTTCAATTTAAAACCTTAATGCTCTTTTTCTTACCCAGTATTCAAAAGGTTCTACACTAGGCCACACAGTGTGGCAACAATAAATTCATTTTTAATCGAGTCTTTGGAAGATATAACAATATTTTATCTACCAATTATCTTAAAACATCTTAATTACCTCAAAAGACAACCACAATATTTATTAAAAAACCCTAGAGCTCCCTAGCAATAGAAGAAAAATCCTTTTTTTTTTATGCTTGATGTTCCAAAAAATAGCATATACCATTATTTATAGCATTTTTTTTTTTTTACGATATGCTAATAATAAATGATGCAAGGAATTATGCAAGGCTCTCTACTGAATCGTCTCTTCATCCATCAACTCACAGCTTGTTACGGAGCTCAAACACAGCCTACACACCAGTATGACTATATTACACACAGCTTTAAAAGCCTGCATATAGGTACACATTTTCCCAAATGGGAACTCAGCATTTTGCAGAGATTGGCGTATGAATGAGCGCAAGCTGTTGTAGCCTAACAGATGGAAAGATTGCTGACAAACTAGGATGAAAAATACGACAGTCGCCCAGGGGCTTTGTTCTCCCAAATAAATCCCATGCCTGGTTGTGCCTGCTACAAGGCCCCCAGTAGCAGGTTTCTGGGACTTGCTCCCCAAACTCCTACAGGCAGGAGGAAGAGATGGAGTCACAGAAAACATGGCATTCTGAGTCTCTGGACATGTGTCAATAAGCGACAACTCCGAAACACTCTCATACTTTCAAAGATTACATTAGAGGAAAGGTTATCAATTTACTGTTTTATTTACCAAAAAGAAAGGTTGCCTTATATCAGGGCTCTTCTCAATTAATCAAGAGGTATAGGTCAAAACCAAAGTCCAGATGTTGCTTAAGTAGGTGTGCACTTCACTTGATTTCATTAATTTGATGCCCACAGAATGAAAGCTAAACCCCATTTAGAGAATAAAAATTAAATCCTCTTTAGCTGCCATTAGGAAAAAAAAAAAAGCCAATTTCACAAAAATTAAAAGTCAAATCACATAGAAGAAACAGAAAAATCTGAGAACACTGTAGGATCTTTCCTACAGTAGAAAACTGAGGATTTTTCAATACTTTTCAAAAGCTCCAACATCCTAAACTGAGAAAGAAGAGTCCTGATTAGAGAAAAAAAAAAAAAAAAAAAGAGAGAGAAAAAAATAGGCAGGGACAGGTTAACAGGTTAACCCTATCATTGCTAGTAGGAATTCACAAGTATTAACCAAACAGATAACACTAATTGAGCTAATTTCTCTCTCAAAAGCAATGCAGTAAGAGCTCTACACTGTAGCAATCCCTTCCAAAATTCTTATGTGCAAGAGAAGGACGTGTATTTTAAATAGAATTACTTGCTCGTAGCTAATTTTATTAATAAGAATAGTTTAAATAAATTAATATACTTTAGTAGACAGGAATTGGGTAAAATGGGGGAGGGAGAGAGGAAGATCCATCGATCTATGCCAAAGCGCATAGAAGAAATCTGTGTCCAACCAGAAGGATCATACAAAACAGCTTAAGAATAGCTGGAACAAGAGGAATACAAACAACAGGATTTGTTCATACATTTCTAAAAGTGCCTAAGATAATTCCTAGTTCACAAAAACTACTTGCAAGGTAGCATGACAAAAAAGCGGGCATAGCAAACGTGGGCAACTTATCCAAATATTACCTCAGTTATCATAGCCTACTGCAAAATCAGAAATGTATTTGGGTACCTCTCAATGCCTCTAACTCATGCAGTCAGATGAAATAATCACACCAGCTCAATGCTTTAAAATCTGTGAATCTCTCAATTACGTACAGAACGTGTTTCAGCCTATCTTCTCTGACTTTCAGTGACAAGTTGTGAAAATATGAATATCCCAATAGAGTAAATATGCATAAATTTAATAACCAGAAACATTTTCTGCTCTGGAAGACATGAGAGATGCAATGAAGTTGCTTCTTTGAGCTTTCCTGCAATAACTTTAGGGCAATAAGACACAATTGTTTTCTTTGTATAAACAAGTGATTTTCTGCTACATGTTTTTAGTAGCAGGGTTATATTGTAAGCGTAAGCTTTTCAAGTTAATGATTGTCATCTAATCCTATGACCAGCAACATGCACCTTTGATATTGCCTGGATTTTCCTGATTTAGTAAAAACTAAACCCCATCGATAACAAAATGAGGCAGTGATCTTTAAAAGGTTTTATAAGCACAGAACAGCTTTATGGTTTCTGGTACCTTAGGTTTACAGTTGTGAAAAACAATCAGTTAGCGCCTGTCCCAGCAAATGCAGAAGATACCAACTCAGTTTTACATTGTATCTGAGATGACAAATAAAATAATGATTGTGTTTACTAGCTTATCTCTAACTACTCAACTTGCATAACAGAAGATTTGTAGAGAGAGGTAAAGTACTATCAGGGAGAAAAAAATCTTTCTGACAAAAAGCAAAATTTTAGCAACTCAGTTCCAAATGCAGACAAAAGCTGTCTCTTGTTTTAAAGACAGGACACATCTAGGTCCTGATGGATCCTTCTGAATGCATTTTCGTCAGTACGGGACTTACTGCTTTCACCTTTCATGGGAGAAAATTCTCTTCAAACTGGGCCCATGAACTAAGACACATTTAACCTTAACTGTGATTACTCAAATAACCCCTGCTGGAAACAGCGCTTTCAGGCTCTTCCTTCATTAGCCGAGAGCAGTGATGAGTAGACAAACAGAAGTTTTATATAAAGTAATGAACTTAATTCCTAACAATATGAACACCGCAAGAAGAAGAATGACTAAAGAAAAATAATAAAAAAAATCCATCATCTCATTTTGCTTTGATCCTCTCCATTTTTCATTAGAGACCCCAGGCCAGTGTTTTTCATCTTCAGACACTCGACCTCTGGGGTTTCTGCCTGGTGGAAATGCTTCCCATCCACAACCCGCAATAACTCTTATCCTGTTCCTTCCAGGCTGTCACTCCTGTTCTCAAAAAGGACCTTTCTCATCATTTCCTTACTTGAGAAATTGCTGCTTTCAAGTCCCATCTTCTGTATTTTATTGAGTTTGCAAAAAATCAAAGACCATGCAGTAATCTGAAGCTACTGTCCCCATTCCTGAGCACCGTCAGCAGGAATCCTGTAAATGGAGATTTCTTTCCCTCTTCACAAGTTACAGCAACAGAGAATAAAAACATTGTCACAGAGGAAGTGCAAATATACTCTGACACACTTAAGATGGCAATACATGGACCAATTCTTTCAAAGTTAATAAAATAACTGAAGAAACACAGATTTCAGGGTAAAGTATGTCAGCACCTATCTAGCCAACTGAGGGGTATTCATATAGAACTGTTATTTACCACAAATGCTTACCTAGTTTACCATTACTTTGAGAATATACTATATAGGTGGTTAAACTTTTGAATAGAGAAACATCTAGTCCCTCTTTTTAAGAAAAAAGAATGACAGGTCTACATGAGATTCAAAAAGAACACCAGTAAAAAATAACTTTTGGGAAGATTAAAAGTATTTTATATGACTATTGTCTTATAGAATATTGGGTTGCTTGCATAGAACAAGATAGAGACTCCCCTAGGAATATATCATTACATTAGTATAGATATACAGTTAAACTAGCACAACCATGTTCTATAATCCACTATTTTCCTCAAATTGAGAAAATACTAAAATTGAAAAACGTGGGTTTTGTTTTGGCAAAGCATCACAACAAACTAAATAAACAGGAATAGGTAGAGGCAGTTATTTTTGTGTTGAACAGATGCACAAGTTTATCTGACATAATTGAAGAAAACACACCAGATTCGCTAGTGCTTGCTCTTGGAGTCTGGAGAGTGTATTCCAAAGTGAAACTCGAACATTCCCACATCAAATGTCTGTTCTTATTTTTCAGTCAGGGAATAAATATATGATTAAGCAGACGTCCTATCTCTAAATTCTCAAAAGTCAGCCATCTGTTTGAAGAGTCCCTAACACAAGCCAATTCAGTCAGTGTTGCATGAAAAGCTTCATGGAAACCACATTAAGCTACTCTTTTTGTTAGTGCTTCCTCTTTGCTACCTTTTCCTTTCTGATGAAAAGGCACCAGCAAGAATTTCCGAGGAGCCCAGCTGGCTCACTGCAGTAATGTGTAAGGGAAGAAATATCAAGTTGCCAGTTTTCAACCGGGCCTTTTAAAAATCATACTGAACACATCAAACTACTTAAATCATAGTTGAGATACTTTTACTTTTCGGCAAATGATCTGTTCAAGCTTAAAACTGCATTAGACAAGTGGTACATCAATATCGCAACTAGACTGTTAGCACATCAGTCATGCAGCCCTGGAATTTAATCTTACAGAGCTTCCCAGAACTGCTTTATATCAAATTTTGGCATCGTTCCCACAATTCAGCCAAACGGGTCAAAGTTTGCAGTCAGAGCCCATTTAGACTGTTTCATAACCCTTCCAGTAGAATTATAAATTCAACTAGTGTCTTCTAGATTACTGTAAAAACAGCAACGGTTTTCACGAGGGGATGGTCTTCCTTGCTTGAGTAACAAAAACTAAACTCCAAAAAAAAAAAAGTTCATCAACCAAAACAAGACTTACTGTAAAAGGCAAGGAAGGCATTATTAAGAAAGCAGAGTTTAATATTAAACTCTTGCCTAAATCATTAACATACACTACATTGTTTGTACTAGCAAAAATATTATATATCCACATATCACTACATCTAATATTAGATTATATATGCAATCTTAGCTATTTTCACTACTTAAAACTTAAAACTGACATACTTTGCACCTTAAAAACATTAGCCATGGAAGTTCAATCACCAAGTTTTTTAAGCATTAGCAGAATTGGGGTGAAATTATACCTTTGGGAGTAACAGGGAATGAAGAATACCTTTTTCCCCTTAAGCATGGGAAACACTAAATATGCCAAATTATGACATTACTGGACTCAGCTCTAAAGATTATATTTTACTTTTAAATGCAGAAAAAGGTCCATACAATATATGCAGGAGCTTCACAAATTTTCATATTTCCATTAAAAAGACCAATTAAAGATTAAAAACTTAGTATCAAGCAACCTTCAAACGCAAAGGACATGATGTTTTAATTCACAGATGTGTTTCCGCTAACGTAAAAACCTATAAAAATGTTTATATATTTAAGATTAACCACTGAAATAATCTATCGGTCACTAGAGACAGATATTTCTTGATTTGATCTTCAGAAAATCATTCCTGGTTGAAGGAGAAAAATGAAGAGGCAGGTATCATAAGAGGATAAGCTCATGATACCAGCATGGACAATTTCAAAGAAGAATTACTAGGATATGACTAATGAAGAGAGACTGAAAAGGAATAAAAGAAACATTTTTACCAGAACAAGTTTAACAACAGAAGTTAAAAAAAAAAAAGCCATTACAAATATTTCAATGAATATAAATGGAAGAAAAGAATGAAAGTAAAAAATAAGTTACCAGGCCTTGGAAATTTCTCTTTTTTCTTTTTTTGACTTTCAAGAGCTGTAAAGTTTCAAAGAGCTGCACAGTTACAGATTGTCCACGGCTGTGTACAGATTGCTAGCATTCAAGAATTTCCAAGGGTGCATCTAGTTTGAAATTCAGGTTTTGTGCCAGTGACTCAAATCAGAATTACTCACTTACAGGCTAGTACTTAAAATGATGCAAGTTCTACATATGAGCACTCCTGAATTTTCAGTCATCCATAAGTTCCTTGTTTACCCCAAATCCAAACTCAGCAAAACACATACCCATCAGCTATGCAATCAGACACGCCAGAGAGAATACAAGCCTACCCATCTGTGAGAAGATTCAAGCCAACAAGAAGCTTTCTTCAGGGGAGGAGTAAATATAGGATTTACCCCAAAACGCTTAAACTAGAGAGAAAACAAATAAGTGAAATTGTCATTCAAGAGAGTTAAAAATGCATGAATACAAAAGGTTTCAGCCTCTTGAATTGCATGCATGGGTTGTTACCAAAGCTATTACTTGAATACAGAATTTTTTCTTGATAAAATAAAGAGAACTACATATACTTTTAGTATAATCAGGAAAAAGAACTGACAATATGAAGGTGTTATTAAGAACTGTCCTTGAATGTGTCAGAGAACACAGACAAAAACAAACTTCTAAAACAAAAACAAAACACTATTTTACCAGTATTTTACTGGAATTGTTCAGTGTAGAGCTACAGACCTTCCCAAAGGTTCTCAGTATTTACACTTCAAGAATGTCTTCATACATATTTTATAACAAACAACAGGGAAGTGAAAAAGCAATAAACACTATTTGGATTGCTGCATGAGTCTACAGATATCCTCCCTCTACAATGTAGTCAATATATAACGAATATAGAAGAGGAACGAAAGCAATACCTAACATTTTTATTAGAGTACTATTTTAAAAAATGTGTTATATTTCTCACCTAACAACACCTATCTAATTTTAAAATGGCCTTGGGTGTACTCACTCTACAAAAAAGGTTTTATTTTACATTTATCTAAGATCAAAAATTACACTTAAATAATACAGTACAAAAGCTATTTTTGGCATAAGGAAATCTGTTGCTTGCCCTTTCAAAATTTGCATGTTTGTTAGCTCAAACCAGTGCTATTATGTTTCCAGGTCTATGACAGGGATAAGTTACTAATGTTCTGTGTTATAAATCATAATACAGACAAAAACTTGGCAAGAGGACTGCCTTTTTTTTTTTCCCTCTCAACTTTTGTCAAATTTCACCAGCCAAGATTCAATGGCAGTCCAGAATTTCCCAGAAATTATATTTCTGGACCATAAGAATAACCACAGTAGCTTAAAAATCATGAGAGTAAATAAGTTTACCATTCTCCTTAAAAGGTTTTTCTATTTCCAATCTAAAAATCTACAAACACATAAGCATCAAAAAAAAAGAAAAAAGGAAAATATCTTTTTTAAAAGTTTCAATATGCTTCTTACCATTTGCTGAATAACCATGCTTATCCTGGAATACTGCAACAATCATTTTTTAATTTTCCTTTTTTTAGTCTAGTTTTGATATGTTGTATTGCACATGGTATATATTACAATCTGTATTTTCTGTAGATGAAGATTTTACTTTATTTGTCATTTTGGCCATTTAAATAAGTTTATTACATGGCATATCTGTAGAAAAAACTTTAATACAAATGCATTTCAGCAAGTTTCTAAAAAGTTTTGTTTAAGAAGGAAGTAGCAGAAGATGAACCAACAGAAGTCAGTATCTATTAAATAGATACTGAAGAAGAAATGAACCTCAACATATATAAGAGCAGATGAGCAGGAGAAGTAGTTGACCTTATCCGATGAGTTTACTTGGAAGCGGGCCGCAGGTACAGCAGGGTCCTAAACTGGGCTTTTGACATGACATTGGATTTTCACTGAGTGGCTGTAGAAGTATCACAGACTTTGGGAGTTCCGTGTCATTCAAGGATGATGTTCTAATGGCAACCGAAGCATTTTGGCAACAAATCAGAGCTGCCTTTTTCAACAGCTTCAGCTTCAGACAGTGCTTTAAGGCAGCATAATGTCATACCTCAAAAGTGCAGGAAGGAACTAAGTAGAACAGAACCAGTTGTCTGAGGTATATATTTTCATTTGACAGCAGGCATCTCTATTTTTAAAGCAAATACAGGATTATGAAATTAACTGCAGTGCATTTATGGGGAGGTTTGTGGTGGGGGACAGAGCAAGGGGGAGAAAGAACGTCAATTAAACAAGGAAGTCACCAGAAATATGCATAAAAATTGAGGAGTGGATAGATGGTTTTGTGGTTCTGCCACAGTTTCCTGTGTGATGAGATGGAAATCACGTCAGCACTGTCTACTTCATTTCTTTATCCATGAAACAGGAATATTGACTTCAGCAGTACTGCAAGGACAAGTACAATAATGATTCAGAGGGTGCGATTCTATAATTGAGGATTTTGGAGAGAGATTTTAATGCCTTATATGAAAATTATATTAAAAAAATGCATAGATTAAAGCTTATGGCTACATGCTATTTAAGTATCATCTTACCTGATGAATTCAATTGGTTACGCTGAAATAGTAAAGTTTAAGAACTGAAGACCTAAAAGTACATGAAATCTAATACAACAAACCAGTAGGAAGTTCAATAACCTTCTATAGTCAGAGTGAAAAAAAAAGAAGAGGTTAGACTGAATCATAATCCGGGCAATTTAACTGAACACTCTGCTTCAGAGGTCTCATGGGACTGAAGTCTGTAGTTTTTGATGAAGAAAGGGAAAGCAGCATTATCTACAACAGGAACTTAATAAACTATGTTTTGAATGGTTAGTGGGCGAGATGACAGAAATAACATCCCATTGACTACAATCGTAAGAGGCAGAGGAGGAGAAAGGGGCGAGGGGCCCTCTGAAGAAAGAAGTGGAGCGAATAGACTTGGCTCTCTCTTCACAGGAGAGCAGGTGAAGACGACGAGAAAAACCACTGCCTCCTTCCATCCGCTTTTCCCTTCCCTGCATCTCCATGCATGTCACAGATGGCCTGTTATAATTTGCCAAAGACCAAATCTTTAAGCACCTCTATTTTCAGAGAAATGTGAAAGAAAAAACACAGACAGATCACCCATAGAAACTCTCTAGGATTTATTCCATTAATTTCAACATTATACAAGTTTTTATATCAAGGATTAAGATATACCTTAAGTAACTTGCACTCTGAGCATTAATACACATTTGTTTTAAGTTACTCACTAGCCTCTCAGAAATGTAATTGTCAATGGAGTGTGAAGTGCATGAAAACAGCCATAGCAAAATAAAGCAAACTGACAGTTTGATTACTGCTGCTTTGTCTTCGGACAAAACCACCACTTCTGATAGGCAGAACATTTTTGGCATTAAATATATTTTAAAATATTTTGTATTTTCAAGACTCAAAATTAAATCTATAGTTTTTCTTACTTAAATAATCTGTTAAGGCTCTATCCTCAATAACTCTAAACAAAGAAATAAAAAAAAACCTTCTCTACCATAACCTTTTCAATATACCAAAATCTGCACAAAATTGCAGTGTCGATGCTTTCCCTATTTTCATGCCAAATTTAAGCAATACCTTTCTGTGCCACATCATCAAGCTCTTGTTAATAAGCTGCCTCGGGAATCAAGATAGACATTCACTTAAGCAGTACTCATTAAGCTTCACCACTTAATTGAGCTGCTACTTCACATAAACAAAGCAAGTTACTGCCTTGCCCTGATTGCCCTGAAGGGCAACCACACAAACACAAAAGATGAGAGATTGTATCTGAAACTTCTTAAGCAAGTTTTCAGTTTCTACTTTTAGTTTTACGCTTCCTGATATGAAGTATTTGACTTGTGTAGACTTGCAGTTTTTAAATATATAAATGTAACTTATTGGGAAAATCTGATGGCAAAATAGACCTTTCTGGAGGGTCTGCTGTGCTACCTAGCTGTGCAGCTGGTAAGGTATCCACAATGTACTATCGCAGTCTACTATATAGAGCTAATAACTCTATGCCACAATCTGGAAGGATTTCCATTTTTTTCCACATAACCTTGTTCCACAGTTTTACAGAAAATAAGAGAATGTGCTAGATGGACAGAAAGACTGCACAATTTCACAGACTGTTCTTTCATGCATATTCCATTCTTGTTTGTAATCTTGTTTCTTCCCTCTTCATTTCTTTGGGATTCTACTGTAATTATAAGGTTTCTCTTGTAATTAAGAATCTCCTATTTGCCAATCTAAATTTTAATCACACACAGCTTATTCCCATGTCTTCCTGTGACAACACTGCCTATTAATTCAAATGACTCTTTTCCCTTCTCAATACTGTCCTACCTGATATGTTCATAGACAGCAACCATATCCCCTAGCTTTCACTTTTGCCAAGCAAAACGAGAGAGTCAGCTCCTGTACGGCATGTCATCTAGGCCTTCCCTGTACTTGTTCCAATTATATTTGTAAGCCCCAACTTGATTTTTAAACTGAATGCTATCTCTCTTAGAACTACTGAGAAAGATCTTCTACGTGTTTAACCTTCCAGTCATTCCCACCATGCAAGGTGGGAATGAACTATCCAACATTGAACAGCTCCTGATAAAGACTCTACCAAAAAACATCAGAAGGAAAAAAAATAATAAAAAAAAGAAAATAGTCCAACTACACGAGCACTCAACACCTTCAGGGTATTTAACAATCCTATGAAAAAAGTTGAAACAAAACAAGGCATAAAAATGTTTTTCATCAATATTTATTAACTGTAACTACTGAAATGGAAAACATTCTTAACATTTTAACAGGCAGTTTGAGCACAGATATTGTCTGGCTCTCAGATTTCAGAAAGCAATTACATAATAGGAAATAGTGTTTTAACATGGGCAATTGTAATAGAGATTGATATGGCTATAGGCCAGAGCACTGTGCAGCTCAACTCCAGAGGGCCAGATCCATAAAGGACCACATGACCTTTGGCTTCCTACATCCAAAATACTACTCTGAAGCCTCATAAGCTGAAGGACGTATGTACTTCAGTTTCCCATACTTCCTAAAGCTCCAGCTCTCACAGCTAGAGCTTCCTCCAAATGGGAAAAAATGGCTCGGCATCCACTTCATCCAGACCCTAAGCAGGATCCAGAAATTAAGCATTCTCCTGACTCTCTCCTGTATGGCATAAATCCAAGATCTTCTGGCACCACATGGCCATTTACTTTATATATGCTCAAATATTATGGCATAACCCATTTTTAGCAGTATCGGGATATGTCAATCCCAGGTTCTCGTCTCTCCTCTGCTACATGTGACAACCACCCCTTTCCTTCACCGCACTGGAAATGATTCAAAAAGCTACGGGTACAGGTAACACAATCTTTCTGTTGAGAAGTTTCTATTACACAGAAGGTAATTAAAAATAATCCTAAATTTGAGAGGACAATAAATCAAATTCACAGATGGGGCACTGCTTGTAAAGTGACAGGACCAGTACTAGCTTCACACCCTGCTGAAAGAGCCATTCAGTGATTTTAAGGAAAGCCTGCTTCATGGAAAATGCATAAACTAGTCCAGAAAACTCAATTTTGAAAGGACTTTAGATTAAAGAAGCTAATGAAGAGGAAATGGAGGTTATTTAAAATGCGATTTAATTACTTGCGGCTGGGTTCTTCTCTGTGGTGGCCAGTGACAGGACTAGGGATAACAGGAAGTTCAGCCTTCGTATGAAGAAGAGCTTCTTTACTGGGAGGCTAACAGAGCCCTGGCACAGGCTGCCCAGAGAGGTTGTGGAGTCTCCTTCTCTGGAGATCTTCCAAACCCGTCTGGATGCAGCCCTGTGCCCTGTGCTCTGGGTGGAGCAGGGGGTTGGACTAGATGATCTCTAGAGGTCCCTTCCAACCTCAACCATTCTGTGATTCTGTGGAGCACATTAAATTGATCTTGACAGTCCATTTCTTATACTGTTGGAGGTGTTCCTTACAGATAAGGATATAACATCTATACAGTGCACACTATAAAGAAAAAGTTAGCATTCACTCACTTCGGCCTCCACGTAGAGAAGAAAAATAATGATAGAGCCAAAGCTTCATGAGAACTTTTTTTTTTTTTTATAACAAATATAGTAAAGGACATACGTTTGTGAGCATTTGTTTGTGAACACCTGCATGTTATTATACTTATTTTTACAGTTACATTCAATAGCCTGTTCAAGATCTTACCAAGAAAAATTTATTTTAGTTGCTTTGGTTTAAAATTTCAGTTAAAAATTTGTCCCATGACTGTATCAAGTATATCCAGATTCTTATTAGAGTAAGCACAAATCAACTCATATTCTAATGGTGCCATCTGTCATATTTTTTGTAATCTTTTGCCAACACAGCGGAAGATCAAATGAAATAAAATATAAACATGAGGCTTTACTTACCCTGCCACAAGAAATAATGGTCAAGGTGGCAAAGACAGATCTGTTTGATAATTATGTATTTTTTGCTAAATTGTTCCATATGCTTAGAATATTTGGGATTCAGCCAGGAAGAAAAGCAAAAGCACCTCTGTTACTTGAGCAATTCCTCCCCAAAGCATGTATCGAGTTATCTTTGCACAATTGTTCCTTAGGTAAAAAGATATATATTAGCTATTTCAATTCACTATTTTTAGCAGTGAAAGAAAGTTAGTTAGATAATTCCAGAAATGCATATGATTGTATTTAATAATTTAAAATATAGTAATAGAAAAATGTGCAAAAATATTTAGAAATTATCTATTGACAATTTCACTTTACTGTCTTCACTGATCAACTCTTTAAGCTATTATCAATTACTTTTATGTATGTGATTAATGAAAAAACATATTTTTATATAAAATAATCTGGCAAAAGAAATAAGTTATTTGTAGTCTTTGTCTAATCAGAAAATAAGAACTAAGTTTTAATCTCATATTTACAATTTGAGACATTCCCTTGTGAATCTGTGAAATCAAAAGCTTGTTTTGATAAAACACAATGACTGGGATTAATTTTAATATGTTAGTAAGGGAAGTACTTAGATGACAGAGTACAAGAAGACACTGAGTAAGGATGAGAAACTCGGGCAGTGGGTATTAATAGTAGGAATGCTACTTCCTGCATTCCAGACCTTTGTCCCGTCAGATTTTAAACTCACCAAGACTGTTCTAATCAGTTAGCAAATTACATCATAATCTGACATTTTTTTTTCTCCCAAACATATTGCTATTATGAAACATCTTGTAGAAATTACTGCCTTTACACTACAGTACTATTAAAAGAAACAGTGACATGAATATTCTCTGGAAAAACTCTGTCTATTTCCGCCAGTGATTCTCATATCACTATTTCTGTAAAAAAAAAAACAAAACAAAACGAAAAAGAACTTTGAAACAAGAATTAACAATATGTTTTATCCTTGTAGTTAATATATCAAGTAAGTTTAGAAAAGGACACAGTAGAAGTTCTCCATTTTTCCAATGACAACGATAATTTTAAAAGTTTGGCAACATTTATGTGTTTATGTATAAATAAATTTTGGATATAATTCAATTGGTTTGCTTCGATTCTAAGGCTTTTTTTGGTTTGCCTTTTTTTTTTTTTTAAACATATAGTTTTTTTTGCATGTTCCAATTCATTTATTCTGTTCATACTACATTATCTTCCTTAAAATAGGAAAAACTTGTTTGTCAAAGGAATAAATTATTTCATAATTCAAATTTTCATGGCTACTGGAGATTACAATATTACGAAGCAACGAATAAGTCTCAGAAATACACTTAGAATTGCAGCTAATTAAATTCTCTATGTTAGGACAGGTAAGTCTCATCTACCTGCACTGAAAACCAGTACAAAAGGTCAAAATACCCTCACTCTTTGACTAAATATGGGCACTAGGAAGGGAACGAATGCAGTGACTCAAAGAACTAGGGGGCTCTTGAACACACTCCAGCTGCCTTTACCAACCTCCTGGAAGTTACTGGCTCTGCAGCTCAGGGAGCTATAGGCAGCTACATATTTGCCTTTCAGCTGCAACAATTTACAGCACAAGATGCTCATGTAGAATTAAAACAGTAGCAGCTAACAATATTTTAAGGAGTAAAATGCTGCAACTCCTCAGCCACCTCCGGCCACACAGGGTCGGCCCTTTCCACAAAGTCCGGCTGCTAAAGCAACCAGAACACCGAATACAGCTGGGTAATAAAGCTGGGTAGGACATATTTAGCAATGTCAACTGTAACCTCGCAACTTTTCAAGCCCCCTCTGTGTACATTAAATGACATTTGCAAATGCCCCAGTCAAATAGCAACTATTCCTGAATCCAAGATGAAATTTATCAGAGAGAATGGAAGATGACTACTGCTATTATCTTTCCTCGAGAAATGTTTAACATACCATGAACAGCTCCATCTTTCACCTTCTGTGATGCACATTTTTTTCCATTTAAAAAAAAAAAAAAGGCCACTTAAACCATCTGCCAGAAGTCATGGCAATGTATGTTACTTTACCAATTCTGGACAAATGAAAATGAACCTGTATGGGCCTGAGTTTTGTGGTATATATGTGTATAAGCTAAGCATTCAGCTGAAAGGAATTTATTTCACCCTACAGAAAATCGTGACTTAGTGAGAAGGGAATTAAAAAGCATTTTTCTGATGATGGCTTAACTAATATGTGTGCAGAGGAAGCTGTGGTCTGTACAAAGCTGAAGCCATCAAAACAAAAAGAGAGTCAGGCACAAAGCATATCTAGAACCTCTGAGGCAGAAATGATCTTTCATAGTCCCATAAGAGAAAGACTTGTCAGACATTCCTCCTTCAGGAAAGCTTGCGTTTTTAGTACAGAAAAAAAATATATATTATATTGCTATGAATTCTTCTAGCCTACTTATACCTTTAGCATCAAAGAAAAGTTATTTAATAGCAGTATATTCAATATCAGATATGTTTTCCTACTATTTGCACATGTGAGGTTGCGAAAACTGCCTCTCTCCTAAAATATAACACTATTTTACTGGCGTAAGTTAGAGTGCATTATAAATAAACCTGAGAGTTCAATAACACATTTCTCAAGACTGAAAAAGGAACTATGGGTGTTTAGTCTAGTAAGTACCATAGTAATTTACAACTTTATGCTTTTATGTACCAAATGGCATTTCCAGTCTTAGATCCTAGTGCCAGAAAGTCTACTATGAACTTCATTCCAACCATTTAGGTACAGGAGGCCAAGTATGTGTATATAAATATATAGCTGCCAGATTTGTAGAACAAATTCAAGTGACAAAGTACTTGATGTCCGACCTGTCCCCTGCTCAACATAGCAAAAGCTTCTCCTAAAAAACAAAACAACAAAAAAGTCAATCTGCTTATAAAACAAAAGCTGAAGTACAGGAATCGCATCTGATTACAATTATTATTTTAAAAGGACAAAAACTACAAAAAAGTTTTAAAATTATTTTTATTATTTGTATAGTACTTCCATTTTATACTTTGCACGTATCTTCACTCCACAGAACCTCTGAGTGGAGCTACAATTCATTCTCAAACTGTTTATAAAATATGTGTGTGTGTGTGTATATATATATCTCCAGTCCATTATCGTATTTTTGAGAGTAGACAGCAATATTTACTGTCACAGAAATATACGCAAAGAATGTGATGCTGTAGCAATGTTACATTCAATTTTTTTGCAGTTGCTGATCATGCAGAATTTGAGATTCATTTTTGAATTACTGGACAGCATAGTTTATGTGGAAATCTGTTATGACCATTAACTGTATCTTGAGAGTGAAGAGGTTAGTTTTGTGGCCATTATACACATCTAAATTTAGAA
Source organism: Crypturellus undulatus (assembly GCA_013389825.1). Classification (NCBI taxonomy): domain Eukaryota; kingdom Metazoa; phylum Chordata; class Aves; order Tinamiformes; family Tinamidae; genus Crypturellus; species Crypturellus undulatus. The sequence continues at coordinate 276,509 of VWPW01028690.1, forward strand.
AATAATAATAAAGAATTTAATTTGCTGGAATGATTTCTGATAGAAAGTATTTCTTAACGAATGTAATTACAGTGCTTTGGCTACTATTGATTAAAATGAAGGAACGACAAATAAAAGCAATTAAAACAGAGCAAGACTCCCCAGATATCTTACAGATGCTGCCAAATGGTCTACACCTTTGGTTAAGCTTCTAAGGCGGATGTAGTTCTCCTATATCAACGTAACATTGAAAGGTGATGATAATGCTGAAAGTGATAGTTTTGATTTATTTATCTTCCAAGAGAAACACTCACATACATTCAGCTTTGAAGGATACCTTCAAACATTTATTGGTATAATTTGCATTTTAGAAGCCTCTCAAATCTGGAGTTCATTCTCTTGAGGGTTCACAAGAATATGCCCTACAAGTTTCTTCCATTAGAAAAGAGGAGGAACAGAAATGAGAGGACCTGGTCATGACACAAAGTCAGTAGACACCTCTCTACAGATGAGAAGGAATCGGTGCTGCAAAAAGATCACGAAGATCTGAAGGAATGCCTATGAGAACTGCAAAGCTGCAGAGATAGTGCTATTAGGAGACCTTATTTTATTTAGGAGACTAATTTTTACTTTTTACAAGAAGTAAAAACAAGAAAACCCTTAAACTGGCAATTGGCTGTTTGCAATTGCTTAAATGATCAATTTTCTTCCCAGGCTTTGTTTAAAAAAGCTTTACATGGTTAGATGGGTACTAGTGATTTGCAGCTAAAATAAGACTGAATTGTAAGAAAGGAATTCTACCAAGTAGGTCTTTGATTATTAAGGACAAAACACAACTGTGGCTGATTTCCAAAACTCGAGTTAGAAAAACTCTCTGGAATACAACTAAGTATTCTTCCTGCCTTAGCTTGCAATCCCAGGAGGTCATGAAGTACAGTAGTAATATGCATAGCTCTGCAAAGATATAGAGCTTTGGACAATCCCTTCAAAATCTTCTTCAGGATTCTTGAAAGATACCTCAATTATGAAAATATTTATATACAATGTAAATTCCCATGTTTTATTTTCATCCTGAAAGGAATGTGTCCCTCTAAGAAAGAGCAACTGGAGGCTTGGGAGCCTTTGCAAAATTAGAAGGGAGACACGAATACTTTCCCAAATGGTTTCACACAAATAAGTCCCATAAATTTTCAAGTAGAGTAGGACTCTGAAGCGCACTGGGAGACCCTGCCAAGAGTTTTGTCTCATTTTCACTGAGGCAATTTTAAAGTAATATTTTTAGTAAAATTTACTAAATTTAGTAAAAACTCAAGGTAAAATGTTTTCTGAACAATCAGAACTAACTACATCTCTCTTGAAAGTATCTAACAACACAGATAGTTGTTCGTTTCACCTGGTATAGCTTTCTCTCTCTTCTCATTTTCATTTACAGCCCTCACTCAGATGAGCGCTTTCTGAAAAAAATCATAAAGCAATAAACCCTCTTCTGTATATGTGCTCATAGGGAGGTAAGAGGCTAAAATCAGCATGGCTATATTTCTTAAACAGAAAGAAAAGCTTAAATGGAGAAAATAAGGCAAAGCTTAAAAATGTGGAAAAGTGTTAGCTGTGTTATCACCTAGCTGGTCCCAATGCCCAGCCGTACAATGGTCAAGAGTTCACCACAAAAGATCTTCAAAGACACAAAGCTGCAGACATTAGATAACCTGTTCCTGTCCTTGCACCTCAGAGAGCTCTCTCAATTAGAAACAAAAACTCCTCTACGTAACATAGAGGTAACCGAGACTCACTTGGGCTGCACTGTTCCAGACACACGGGTGTTTCACAGCATGGGCAACTCCTCAGCACTGCTCCTTGATCCAGTGAATGGCGATAGAAGTAAATGGTGTGGAATAGAAACAGGCTCTAATCTTCTTCTCAGATAGACCTATGTTACCTTGTTTTATGCAAATTCTTTGATGGACTCTTCTGTTGTGAATAATTCAGAGGAATTCCAAACGTGCTAGAAAAACTACCAGATTCCCTCAGTATTCTTGCATACACACAAGGTGTCAGGTATGATGACACGCCTGATGTCATCCCTCCTTCAAAAGTTTGCCTGCTCAAATACTTTCTTGTCTGTCATTGGTATCTACCAACACTTTCTTCTCTTTAAACCAGAAAAGGTAGGCGTAAGGCTCGCTACACTTGTGTCAGTGTTAGTAATGCAAACCTATTTTAATTTAGTTTTCCTATATAGCTTCTAATAGTTTGCAGTATTCCACCACTCTGTCTTTTCCAGGCTTCCTTACTGCTTAATATAATATATTCCCATCTATTAATCAGTCTATGCTTTTAAACTTCTCATTTGTATACACAGATTTCATAACTTTCTCTCTTTTACTAGTTATTTGTCATATCATTCTTTAATCAAATATCCTAATGATTTTGTAGAAAGACCCTCTGTTTTCATCTAGCCTTGGCTCTAGTTCAGTTGTTCACAGAGCGTATTTTACTGGACAAGCATCTGCTAAAGAGGTCAGTAACAGATTAATCGATCTTCTTCCTACATTCATCAGCTCTTGAAATTTTTGTCTAAATTTTAATGTTGAACATGCCCTACATGACGTGTCATGAGTGATCAGCTCAGGTCTGTTTGATAAAGGGTTATCTGGTTGCACATACAAGTTCCGTCTGCCAAGAGTTTTTCTCCTTTACTATCAAGGTATTTCTTTTTTTTTTTTTTTTTTGGTTTACAAAATATATCCCTTAGCCTGCACTGCAAAACAAACCTAGGTTGTTTCTTTTTCACTTTTTTAAAGTCTGAGGCCTTCCACTACTGTGAATGCTTGCAATTAAGAAAGCAGAAATTCAGTGTCTGACAAGGAAACCACCTTGCTCAACATAGTACTCCAAAGTCCAGACAACTAGCCACAATGTTTTAACAGTTTCTAGATTAGTGTTTCTCTCTGTATCACCCATGCAAAGCATTAAAACAGCAACAGAATGGCCATAATTCAACATAAACTGCCATTTTTTGTGACACAGTTTGAGAAAAGCTAACGTCTATTTTTTTTCTTGAGATCTGAAAGCAGTTAAATTATTTTAGTGCTGTTTTTAAAATATTTTCACTAGGTGAAATTAAAAAATACATGTATGAGCCCTTTTAAACCTTTCATAATTGAGTTCAGCTATACAATTCTCATAAGATCAGAGGTTTATCCTCAAAAATCAAGGGATACAACATACCACGCATGCCATAAGCTTGAGAAAAGCATTAGAGTGATAAAGCCACTAAAAATGAACACTAGCATGAACATCAACAGTTTAGTGCCTGAGCTCCTCTCACCTGCTTTCTCTCCACCCCAAAAAATATACAAACTGTTGGCTAAATCCTACTCCTGAAATCAGTTATGCTCTATAAAATTTACTACTACCAAACAGTAAAATTCTGTTGGCAACTAAAGAAAAATTATGACCAAAAGTAATGAATTTTTCATTCCACCTACATTTTTAGAACTCATATCTTAAATAATATCCTATTCCTCCACTTTAAAACAAAAATTATGAATGAGACATATATTGAGATATTTAACCAAATCACTCTGTTATTGTACACTAGGATGATGTTAATCGACCCTTCTGGCTTATATAGAAATGTCTGCTGGGTCTTTAAAGAAAAAGTCTTTACAAAACATCAGTTGCAGAATAATTGAGTTATTTTTCATAGAAATGACATCATGTAAGAGTCAATCTTCCTTCTAAAAGCGTTTTCAGTAGCTGTAACATTCTTAGACATGGTTGAAGTTAAAAACATCTTTCTGGTTTTAAAACCATGCAGCAAATCTAATACTATGCTGGCCCTGCCATACTGGAGAGCTGAAGGTTGACAGGGTTTTGTACTTTTTTTTTTATGTCCCTCTCTCCCCTCCCCTTTTTTTTTCCCCTCTCCTTTTTTTTTTTTTTATTAAAGAAAAAGGAAAGAGTAACAGTGTGGAATGTTGAATGTTTATGCAGTTGTATCTCATAAAAGGGTAAAAATACCTTCTTTTGCCACAAAGTAGTACTTAACACACTATGTTTTCTTAAGTAGATGGAAAAAACTATTGAGTCCTGTGTTTATTTTTTTTTTCTTAAGTGATTCTGGCTGAGTGATGCTCAGCTTAGTTCACAATGTGCTAATTAGTCACTCCAGAAACACCACACTAAGTCAATACGTGTCTACCTCCAAAAACGGACTTTAAAAATTGCATTTGGGAGACTCTTAGTTTGCGGAGACGCCTGTACTACCTAGAGCAGCCATTCCCAGACTGTGGTACGCAAGCCACTTCAAAGCTATCTTGTGTGTGCGGTAGCATCAGCAGCCACAGCTCTTCAGGCAGGCAAAAATCAGAAGCTGCTGCAACCACCACCTAAGAAAAGCACATCCCGTTAAAGTCTATGAGCATGTCTGTGCTTCTGGCTTGGAACACTTCTACCCGAAGCACGTACCTACCTAGGGGTCCAGTTGGGGACAATAAAACATGTTTGGTATCTCATGTTTCTGGGAGACCAAACATTTATATGGGAGTTGAAAGGCAAGAACAAGCAGTCCCACTTTTGAGCAGCAGTAAGAAGGTAGACAGGTTAGGATGCTACAAACTGTAGGAGCCAAGATAGATTATTAGGGTTACTGTCTGAGAAGATCACTGGTTACCTATACGTTGCCTGGGAATTGCTGAGTATCTCACAAAACAGTAGTTAATCTTTTCAACTAAAAGTAGGGCAAATGAGAGCTGGGGGCGGTGATGGGCGTGTGGAAATAACCCTGAAGGATGACTATACGTGAAGCTGCTATTAAGCAGAACAAAAGCAACTAGTGAGCGGTGCCTTTATGGCTACCCAAATGCACTGTCAGATTTTTTTTTCCTCCTGTAATACACATACATGCACAGAGTGGAATCAACTTTTTACTTTAGCTTTTTGCATTTACTTTAAAACAGAAAAGTAAACCTCAGAAAGCATGCAGTCACTCAAATTCATCAAGTCCCACTAGAGCTTTGAAGCTTACAACCACATACCAAACTGTGCACTGCTTGTGGTTTTCAAGATTTAAAGGCAATGAAATCATGCTCTGTAACTATCACAAAGAACACGGTCACCTGATGAATCATCTGAACCATTTCCTGGTTCTGAGATATTTGCTATTCAACTAATTGGCTGCCTACATCCTCCTCAGTTGATAGGTGAAGTGCACACCTGTAAGGTTTAACTCGCCATCAGACCTATCCACATGGCCTCAGCCATATACATACAAACACAAGAAACAAACAGAATGAAAGAGGGAAGGAAGGAAAACAGAAGAGACTTTTCAAGTTCTTTGGGTTGAGGAACGAAAGAATGAAAGAAAAGGAGATGATTTACATCCTTATGGAGCAAAACTGATGGTAAGTTGAGTGCAAGTTGAGCCTCGCATCCGAGGCTCCTGCTTACTGTGCTTTTTGCATTGCATCACTAGTTTATAAAATAGAAGGGTTTTCTTTTTCCTATCACTTATTTTTCTATACTTTAGGACAAGGCAAAGAGTCTACATGCATAAAGCTATTCAGACTATTTTGCTTAAAAGTAAAGTCCATTTGTTACGCTTTCTATTTGGCATTTCCAAGTAGAAAGTGGCAGTCAATACCACAGACATTTTTAAAATTAACACACACACATTAAGCTCTTGGAAATTTATAGACAAACCATTCCTCCCCCCACCAAAACGATACCAAAACCTCCTCAAAAGCCTTCTTGAAAAAGTTGTTCTCAGTTTTGTATACAAACAGTCACTTTTATTACGAAGTCTAGGAACCTAAAGTGATTTTTAAATTCCCTTTACAATTCACAGTTATTTTATTGCCTTTTTAAAAAGCTTCAAATGGTTTCCATAAAGAATTCTCTCTCAAACTTGGACTTTGTGCTCAATGTTTAACTGAAATCCATCTTTTTTTCCCCTCTATAGAGTTTGGAAACAAAGTCTTACATTTGGCTTCACTCAACTGATGAAAGCCCAGCAGGTCTTTTGGCTGGTGAATTCCTGTACACTTTCAGCCGACAGCAGGAAATCATCAAAGACTGAAACAGGACAGTTTAATGTTGTTGTGACAAAATACATTGCACACTGATAGCAGAATAATTAAAAAATAGTGTGGGAGGGGACGTGGAAGGTTTCTTTACAAGATCATTCAAGTCTAACCCTTACTTATATGGGTATTAGTGATTAAGTGATTTCTAATAGACACATCTCTTACTTGAATTGAGGGGGAAAAAAACATATAGCAGCAAAACAGATTTGCTGTTGCTTTTCTATGTAAACTCTGAACTTTTCTGTAGTAAAGACCAAGCTGAAAAATATAACAGGAGAGCTTTCCGAATGTTTGATAAAGCATTCCATGGGCATCAAGCAGACTTCTGGAGATCTGCTTCCCTTCCTGCCCAATATCACTTCCTCTCCCTTTGGGTTAGGGGACTCAGTTCCATATTGTGTGTTAAGACCCACTGACCTCTCCTGTTAAAGCTGTGCATGCATCCTCAGCTTGAGATGTGTGTGTCCTTTTTGTTCTTTGCAGAAATCTCTAGGACCTCTCTGCACTTCAGAGGTTACTGTCTAGGTTGGGGCTAAATTTTATTATGTGGTGGGAGCAGTGGAAGAGACTGCTCAGGACAGACTCGCTGCAGAGCAAGCTGCCTGCTCTCAGCACTGCCAGAGGCAGCAAGAGCCACAGCTCCTGCTAGAAGGTGTTAGAGCAGCAGCCAATAACTAACATAGCAATTCTTCAGCTGTGATCAGAGAAGTAGAGGATTAAATAGCAAATAGGAATGAGCTGATGCAGCAAGAACAGCTAATTCCCAACTCCTACAATCAAAATGGGCTTGCACCAGATTGAGCCAGTTATCTCAGGAATTTAATGGTTTAGGTTAGAAGGAGACCTTTGGAGGTCATCTGGTATGATCCCTTCTCAAGGTAGGGCCAGAACAGATTATATACTTCCTAATATCCAGTTGGAACTTCCTATGTTGTATCTTCCCAAGTTGTCATTTGTGTCCACTACCTCTTGTCCTATTGCTGTGTGCTTTGAGAAGAATCCATCTTCTATGCTCCTATGAAGCAGTTAAAGACAGTAACAAGATGTCCACTTGGCCTTCTCCTTTAGAGGCTGAAGAAGCCCAGATCTCTCAGTATCTTCTCATATGCCTTTAATTTCACCTCCCTAATAATACTGGTCTTGCTTCAATTAATGTATCTTACACTTGGAAGACCAATCCTGGACACTGCTCTAATGCAGTCCCAAACGCTATCGCTTCTCTGGACTGTAGCTGGCTACACTCTTGCTAATCAGCCCAGGGTACAATTGGGATTCTTCACTGCAAGGATGCTCAAATTACTGCCCACTAGGACAGCAAAGCTGCTTTCCAGCTAGTCAGTCCTAAATTCACAATGTTGCATGGGGCAATTGCATGATGCAGGGCTCTGCCTTCACTGAAATTCATGCCATCCCTGAAAAAAAAATCCAGCATATCAGTCACTCCCCTGCATTTAGCATCACCCAAGAACTTGCTCAGGCAACTCTGTCCAGGCTGCAGTACTGACCCTGCTATTAAACCCTGAGGGCTACCACAGGTTACAGGCCAGCAGCAGGCCTCCTCATCATGATTCTTTGAGCACAGGGCTCCTGAGCATTTCCCCAGCCCTCCCTGTCACATCCTACCTCTCCACAGAGTCCATCCATCCGAACCATAACTCATCAGTTTGACAATAACAAAATAGCAAGGTGCTGTGTTGAAGGCCTTGCTGAAGCCAAGGATAACCACTACTTTCCCCTTATCCACAAAACCAGGTGTCCATTAGTCAATTCAAAAGAGTATATCCACATGGACGAGGGTATCCGACCCTCCTAAAGGCAGCAGGTGACTGCAGGCGTCCCAGCAAAGGGTCCCGCAGGCAGCTAGTGCAGCCTGAAACTGCATGGAGCTGACAAAGGAGGATACTGGAGGATGCTTCAGACATAAACAGTCTGATACATTCCAAAAAACTATTACAGGGTTCAGGTGCTAAACGCCACTGATGTTGAATATCTTACGAAAGGGCAGTCACTGCATTCTGCCTTCGGATTCTGACGGGTTGCATAAATGGACAATTCTCTCTCTTTCACACCAGCAGATATAAGTCATTCAAGCTATCTGAGCAACACACAGGCCAGGACACTGCATTCGCACTTTTATGCTCTGTAAGGATCACCTACAGAACCCCAAATTACATATATCATGCTCTACCTGTCCATGAAGTTTTCCATAAAATAGGTCAAGACAGAATAACAAAAGAAGCCTTAATTGCCAATGTGTACCAGATGTAATTCAGCATCTTAACGTGATCAAATCCTTGGCCTCAGGTATGATACTGCTTACAGCAGCATACAGAGCATGACAGCATCAAAACAAAAATTAAGGGCAGCTGTTAGCAAAGCCAGGAGAAAAGACTGGGATTGTCTTGGATATGTTTCTCCTTATCACTCTCTGATAAAAGTATGCAGACCACCAAATGGTATAGTAAGAAAAGGCCAGGGAGCTGCTATTAACCTCTCCTCCAAACACAGAAAATACGTAAATCAAGACCCGTGAGATATTCAAAATCTTTAAGAAATTATCCTTCAGTTAGTATCTCAAATGTAGACACCAGCAGGCAAAAATGAATTTAGAATCTTCTTGAAGAGGAGAAGAAAAGAAAAACAGTGAAGAAGCTAAACAGTTTATGCCTTCAGAATATCTTGTGCAGGCCCACAGGAACAGGCATTGGGAAGAGGGGATGATGGAGTCTGATGGGGTAGGTTTGTCTGACCAGAAAAAGCACACTTGCTTCAGTAAAGTCCTGCTTTATGCAATCATTTAAAATTTTTTCAGTGTCTTTTGGTTTATTAGAAATACATCATGATGCAGCACATAAAGTGTGCAATATAAACCAAAGACACCTGGGTTGAATTTCAAGCGCCAGTTTTTCAGCAGAGAGAAAAAAGTATCTCTTTATTCAATTAAAAAACAAAAAAGCTTAGTCTACGTTTAGTATACATTACTGACAGAAACTAATTTTGATTTGTGCATCCCTTTGACCATGCATAACCAGCACAGAGCAAAATTACATTTTCTTAAAGCAGTTTCAAATAAACTGTAAGAAACAGAAGGGAGTTATTTTTAATTTCTAAAATAACTACTTAACATCATGTTAAAACACACAGCTTTGACAGTCCATCACTGCACAGAAATGCAAGACTTGAGTTTTGCCCCAAGAAACAGCTGTTGATAACACCACCTGAAACTTGTGAGAGCACTTTACTTTTTCTTGTATTCTCTTAAAAACAAGTTATAAATTAGCCCATTACGTCATAACCCAGCTCTGGTAACTAGAATTAACTTCTAGTTATCTGAATAGATTTCCCGAATGATTCACAAAACAATCACTCTTTAACCAGCACTGCTCTAGCACAGCATTTGCACAGCAGAAACTGTTTTAACAGTGCTAAAGTTTTTGTTTACACAGGAAAAACAAACTATGTTATAATTGACTGGAATTGTAAACATCTACAGAACTCACACAAGCAAGTCTTAATTCTTTATCAGAATACAGATAAAGTGAAATAGGAAAAGTTATGGCATTTCTGATATCAGCAAGCGCACACAGGAGCAATACTGCTGACTCATAAGGACACATACATAGCAGGGAAAAAAAAAAAAGCCATTTCAGCATTTACAGAGTATTTGTACACATTTTTAAAGAGCATTCACACTCAAGTTTTAAATTATCAGGATGTATTTCTAAGACTGTAGTTGAGCAAAATAAAGTGGCTGAATTATGAAATCCACTGAACAGCCATTGAAAGCCTGGGGCCACCTCAAACTGAACTGGAGTTTTTAACTCCCAAATGTTTTGAGGGGAGGGATCACCAGGTTACTGACGTTTCTATAATGAAACGATGACAGCCCAACCTTTTAATTTCAAGTGCAACAGTACAGCAATAAACACATCAAAGATCATAAGATTTGGAATATACAGTGTCAGAAAAATAGTATTTCCTGAGGCACGTCTTTTATATTCCTACCCATTCTGGTTTTGAGCATCATACTAACCGTAACATCAATTCCAGGAGCACTTTTACAGTTAGCTTCAGGTAACTTACATTTTAGGCTCTGGTCTTGCAAATGACACTATTCATGGCAAAAAGTATCCAGAGTAATGCCTAGAACTATACTCATAAAATTATGTATGTATATATATATATATATATATACACACACACACATCTGTAACAACAATGGCTACAGCAAAAAAAATACTATTCACACACCATTTTTTTTTAGAAACATTACAAATGCTTTGTAGCATGTAAGAGGTCTCTGCAATAACATTCCATGTGCTTTTGATCAAGTAATTCCTACAGAGAGAACCTTTTATTTCTCTTCCTTGCAAAGGGAGTTCCAGCAATGACCTCCAACATTTCTACTGGGAAAACAGCATAACAATCCAGGAAAAGAAATCCCAAAGAACACATTAATTACCAGTATTTGCACTTAATTTCTCCTCTTCATCCTACAATGATATTGACATACTATACACTAATTAACTCAGAGTTTAAGCTTAGGTGAATATATGGGGCTTAATAAAGGTAATAAATAGGTATAAACATATATTTGGGTAGCACTATAAACAGGTAGAGTGCTACCCAAAGAAGGAAGTTACATGTCTTGTGACACAGCAGAAAATGCTTCTGATCAAACCAAGAACAACACAACGCAAACATATACATTTTGAGATCTAAGGTGATTTCAGAGCTACAAGGCTCTAATCATTTTCAAGTCTTAAAATATAGAACTTAATAGCCTAAATGCCTACTTATGTACTGTTACATATGTTTACCTGTACCAGAGCAGCAACAAATACTTAATATGAATCTCAGGGTAGAAGTGAATAGCAGGGTTTGGGAAATAACATTGATTGTATGAGACTGGATAGTGTGATACTGAAATAACCCTACAGTCCCAAGGGCCATTGGAATGATTCTGAAGAAAAGAAGAAAAAAAAAAAAAATGAAGTTATGCAGACCTTTGTGTGTTTATCAGTTGCATATAACCGCTAGAAGAACCAACAAGAGATGTGATTTTTTTTTTTTTTTTTTTGCATAAAATTCAGGTGGCACTCAGTGTCTTGCAAACTATGGGGCATTTTCACATTTGGGAGTAAAACAAAAAAAAAACAAGAAAAAAAGTCTCAAAAGGGAGCCAACCATGTCTCAAATGATACTCAGGGCCATAAGAAATCATTGGCAACAGTGAATTCCTACATGGCATCAACATAAACATTTGCAAGTAGTAACTGCAGCCAATTGCAGGATCAATTCTAGGGGGGGATTAGCTTTTCCCAACTTGGTAATCAGAAATGTTTATGCATACAGTAGGAAAAAAAATCAGGAAAAAGGATAAACATGAAAGGAAAGTTGCACTTTCAAAGAATATAGGAGGAATGTTGCATTAGGCAAGAACACCAGGTAAAAATAATTGCCCGAAACACAAGTAACCAGATCTGCTATATTACTCGTTTTAATCAATTATCTTGTAATTGAGGGTATCTGTTTTGTAAACACCTGGCAAAAGGGTTTTCTGCATCAGACTACATCAACTAGGCAGGTATTCTCATTGAGACAGAATAGATCCTTTGTCTTCCACTTCACACATCTTTCCATTTGTGTGCTTAATCTTAGGATATACTCTTCAGAGCAGAAAACACATGCAGTTACATTTTCCGAAATATGCAGTATGATAGAAGAGCGGCATCACAGCATAAAAAAAATGCATTATAAAAGAAGTTTTATGTAATGAGACTGGGTGCACTGCAAATTTAAGTCATGTTATGCCAAAAAATGTGTTAGTTATATCACAAAATAAAGCAATGCAAATTTACTGGAAAAAAAAGCTTAATTATTTTGTTATTTCTGTCTTTTCCAGAATCACTTGCATAAAACATAAGAAACCAATTTTGAACTAATTTTGAACAGAAACTTTCTTCTGTAATTGCAGAATTACTCTCCAGCAAGCAAGGGAGGGCAGGGAGAGGGTGGGGGAAGAAAAAGAGAACACACACTATAAACCACAGGAATTCTTAGCAAAAGGAATAAAAGAATAATTAATAAGTAACACATTAAATTTTGTTTCTGATGTACTGACACACATACATATTACTTCAGTTTGTCCTTAAATTTTAAGATATCTAAAAAAAAAAAAAAGTATTAACAGTGCCCCAAACCTTAAAAAACAGCAATCACTCATACTTTTTTTTTTATCCCTGTTCCCTGAAACTTATCCAAAAGCTTAGGAAGACTCCTGTAAGTGTTGCTTCTTCCTGTAGTACGGTATTTAAATGGTTATTAACTGCTCCTGCAAGGACAAAGCTAAAAGCAGAAGGGTTTTTTCATTTTGTGTGCACCATGAGCACAGGCTATGCCTAAACGATCCAGTTGTGCCCCAGCCGCTGAACTCGCACTGACCTGCGCACACACAAGGAAATGTTCCATATTCCACTCCTCTGTATTTTTCACCATTGAATGCACACATGCATTGGCACTTATCATCAAAACAGGATAAAATAATACCAGGGCACCCTATAAAGCCATTACTGCCCTTTAGCAAATACCTACCTGCTTTATCCTAGTCTCTTACAACTCATATGCACAAGGCAAATCCTTCATCAGTGATTTGAGCCAGCCTTCCTGACGTTGTGGACTGCTAATCCATTTCAGTATAGGAAGGCATTGCATCATAGCTGAAAAGCAGCAATACCTTTAGATAACTTCTCAACTGTGACTCAAAAAACTTTGACTTTATGACGAAACAGACTTAAAATAATGGTGGCTTAAAATAATGTCTTTTAAGCTACCATTCTTTCCTCTTAGTACAGATCTCTAAGGTCTAAGTCTGGTGTACACACAAGTATACCAGAGTACTTGACATGTGGATACAGAAAATCTTCTGATATTAATGCTGACTTAGGACTAGACTAACCACACAGGCAGCTTCAGTGTCACTGAACTAGTTTGAAGGAGCAGTGACCCAGAAGAACTATTCAACCACAACCACTTTAACATACAATATATAACATAGCTTTAGTTTAACAACAAAGTATACTGACCTAAAGCAACAGCTGAGTAGAATATAATCACTAGAAGAAAGATTATTTTAAAGTTCATAGAAAAGAAGAAAAGAAGGAGAGAAAAAAAAAAAAAAAAGAGTACCGCTGTTTCCTAAACCCTTAAATAAGGCAGGGGTGCAGAGCTTTGTTGCACATTAATCTTGAGGCTGCAGAATAACTCATCCCATTTCACCTCTGGAAATGATTCTGCACCATCTTAAAGACCTGGGGATGGGGCTGAGAGGAGATGCAGAAACAAGCACAACCCTTCTTTTATACTTAGCCTTTAAAGTACCATCTATCTGTTTTTTTTTTTTTTTTTTTTTTTTTTTTTAGACACTTAAGCAAGGTACATCTATTCAAACTGAGCAACTTCTATTTGCAATGTCGTTTACAAAACAGTTCCTTCTTTCACAGACTTCCGCCTTCAGAAAACAGACATCCACTCTGGATTATTTAAACTTGGAAAAATGCAAGTGTTTTCTTTGAAAAAATATCTATTGTTACAGCAAAAACTTGGGTTTCCTTTCAAACAAGATCATATGATTACGCGTTTATATTTTACTTTCCGCAGGATTTTACACACCCCCCATTTGCATCCTGTTATTCATTTAGAGTTTCCCTTTACTTCAGTATGCTGTGTTAATAACGTGGACCTGCTGGCTCAGGCCAGGCACTCAAAGTGACAACCAGTGCTCGTTTTTGCATGTCAGATTTACTCTATATGTATATAAGGTACATTACTTAGCTACGCAAAACATACCAGCAAAACCATAGAACTGTAGGAGGCCTTATGCAGACATATTATGAAACTCTGTACTGACCTAGTTTTTGCTCTACATTATGTACGTTAAAGCACTTATTTCTCCTTTGGTGGATCAAGTTTTCACTGAAACAAGATTTTATACCATGTTAATTAAGCACATTAAAATAGTGTAAAAGATGATCTTTCTATTTTCAGCATTGTACCTATTCTCAAGATATAAAACATGGTATATAGTTTTATGAGCATTATCAAACTGAAGCCACTAGTCACTGTAAGTGAGGAGAAATGCTTTTTGGTCCTGAAGGAAAGTGAAACTATCTTATTCCTAATACCCATGAGAGTAATTGCCTACTACCGCTGAAACGCTATGAAGGTGCCAAAACATTAAAGTGGTAGCTGGTGAGGATGTAAGTTATTAAAATGTCCAAACAGCTCTACTGAAAGAAAGCTTACAATTTAATATTAACAGTGATCTAAATAAGATTCCTTAGTATCTGCAGCTGCTTAATATAATTCCATCTTTATTATAATATTGTAAAACTTCCGTGATTGATAAAAATGGGGACACTTATTTTGAATACAATCTTCCTGTTTTATTCATTTATTTATTAGTTTTCCGTTTGAAGGAACTGGCATCCAGCCAATCACCCCATTTCACCCTAAAGAACAATTCAGATAATGAAGGAGAGGGACAAAACTCCTTTGCCAACCGTGATATGGTATAAGAGAACACACGTTTTCACCCTCATTAGCACTCAGTGGTACTTTTACTACCTTTCCCAGGGCTGAGGTCAAGGAAAACCTGCTCACACAATCAGAGAACCATAGCTCTGTCTTCCTGATCCTTCGTGATCTGCACAGAGCAGCGCCTGACACAGGAAAGACTTTGTCACTTTTCCTTTACAGGTCACATTTGCAATAAATGATAGGAAGGGGCACTAACAGTTACTTTAGATTAAAATGAATTCACTTGTGGGGCATCATCAGGCAAAAAGTCCTACTGATAAGAAACTCTCATGAAATGTATTGACAGTAGTAGGTTTAGGAATGGGGAAAAGCCCTCATTTCTTCAATATCTCTGAAAGGCTAAAGAAAAGAACTGGAAGACTCACTAAGGGCAATATTTCTTCCAAATGTAAAGCTTTCAAAGATGTATGATTTAAGTGAAAAACAAGCAGATACATCTGGTTTTCAAGAAACCAAAAAGATTACTTTATATACTTATGCTGCAAATAACTATGCAACTAGATGTTCCATTAAAATATTGATAAATTTAATGATTCTAAGGACTGCAACTGAAACAAACATACATTATGAACACAATTTTACAAGTAGTCCAAATACAAAGAAATCCTCGACTCTTACCGTCAAAGAAACTTTTGGCCCGTAGGTAACTGACGCTAAGCCTAAGCACAGAGAGCTTATCCAGTTTGGCGATAACATCTTGAGGGAAAGGCAGAAGGCTGGCCAAGCGATCCAGCTCTGCGTTCAGACGGTCCCTGTGTCTCTTGGATGGGTTGGACTTGACTCCTTCAGCTGGGGACGGCTTTACTCTGTGGCAAAAAAAAAAAAAAAAAAAATAAGTGCACGCTCCCTTCAAAAATGAAAGGCAAGTATTCGCCAATTCTAATATTTCACTTAACCGTTTAAAATTTACACATGCAAAATGATTTTTCCAAGCAACTTTTTTCAGGAGGGATAGAAAAGGAGGAAGAAGGAAGTTAATGTAAAATAATTTAAGACCCCACTACAACACACTCACTGTTAAACAGAACAGCAGGAGTTACGCTGGCTATCTGCACACTTAACTGACATCTGAAACCTTAGAGTGTTTACAACAAGCTTTCTGTTCTTTAACTCAAATTTCACTTAAAAAAAATCTGCAATACAAACATTTGGAAGATAAGACAACCACGTTTACGAATTTGTGCCAATTTTTTTGCTGGCTATACTTTTTTTTTATTCAATTAAAAATTCTCACAGGTTCTTAATTCTTAATATTTTGAATGGGCTTAGTGTTGGTGCAATATGACAGAAGTTAGACAATGAGGCATTAAAATGGCACAAGAAAACAAGACACACAGCTCTGTCAGCAACTAACATCTTCCTGGCTAACACTGCAGTAAGCCCATCCTCTAAATCACTTTAGGTAAGAGCATTTAATGCAAGTACAATATGACAAGTGTACTTATATACACTATTCAAAGTAGAATTAAAACAGTTACCTGCTATGAATTAGATAGCAAATTTTCAAAAACGTATTTCCCATTCATATTCCCCTAAACCTCGTTCCAGATACTTGGATACTCCTTTCTTCCCGCATACTTTTTAAAAGTCTATGAACAAGTTTAAACCTCTACTTACTCAAATTATATTTAGTCAATACAAATCAACACTGAAAATCATGATCTTATCTGTACAAGCTATAATATGCATTAAAAATTTATCATACAGTTATTTAAGTAACAAGAAAGCAATTCTCACTTCTCCACTACTGTAGCTTTCAGAGGTCTATAGTTTAGTTTGCTATTATTTGTGCTGCATTCTGCTGATTCTGTAAGACATATCGCTCCCCAAAAGACTGAATGCAAATAGTTTGGGCAGTTATTTGCTTTAGTATTTCATTTAGTCTGCTTCTAAGTTTCATCTTTCAACCAATTTTAAAATAATTAGAATTTGTAAGAACTCCAGTAGTTATTTTCACCACTGCTCAAAGTGAATCATACTCTGAAGTATTTTCATCTTAAACTTTCAATTAAATAAATAGTGATAGAATGGACATGTGCATTTTTAGTTTGTTCTCTGTTTCAAATATACTCTTGTTAGTTTAAACTCAAATTCCTCTTTCACAAGGATTGTTTATTCAAGTGTCGCCTGTCAAAAACTTGTACTCAAGCCTGACAACCTATTCACTAACACTGTAACTTTACTTTTATACATTAAAGGAGGCAGGCTCTCCCTTTTTTATCCAGAGACTGGAAACTTGATGATGTTATAGTATAAAGTATTGTTAGCAGCACATATGCAAGAGGTCAGTGCCAACAGCTTACTCTGTAGCCCCATAAAGATGAGCTTGCTGCAGAGTAAAGGTTGTCCAGGACACAGCTCTGATGGTTCATTTGTTTCTCCAAATTTTCTAAGAAAATCAAAAATCTGCTCTCTTTCAAGAGAGAACACTATGTCAGTTCATCATCAACTGCAACGCACGACAAACTAAATATTTGGTTAGAAGTCAGCTTCAGTTACAAGCCCAGACTTCGAGACCTGTAGCTTACCACAGTCCCAAAATGAATATTAATTTTAAAATAATTTAGCAAAGCTTTCTTCACATTCATTATTCTGGCAGAATAGGCACTTATTCAAGCCATATGACTAACACAACTGAAATATAAACCTGACTAAGTAAATTAAATTCAAGATCACCAATAATTACCAGTAACATTAAAAGGTACTTCATGAATATGGTCGCTATATTCAAGCGACAAAAATATAGAGACAGAATAATCAATTGTGATTTTGAGCTGGATAATAATTGTATAACAGCCTGTGAATAGCTCACTGCTACCAAATCAAACAGCGAAAGTCTCCATGCAAACAGCTCCCGACATATAATCTTCCCCTAAATAAATCCACAATAGTAGAATTTATTTTCATGACCTCTGCTTCACCTAAAACTTCTATAAGCAATTTGACAAGTTACACTGAAACTATATGCAGTTGTGCAATTAATATGTCAATTTGTTGGTTTAGATCTAGTTATTTTTTCTTTACTTACAAATTCTCTTCCTTACCTTTAAGTAAGCTAAGGCATTCTAATTTTCTAAATCCAGCATATATCTGCAATTTAATATTCAGAAATGAACTTATATGAACTTTTGATGCAAAGGACAGCCCTAGTTCTATTGTTGAAAAATTATCTTCAAGTAAAGTTAAATAATATATCAAGATTAAATCCATACATATTTTATTCAAAAAGGAAAAAGAAAATAAAAGACTGAAGAAAGGAACTGACTTTAAGCTGAGCTTTCACTTCTTGATCGTTTACCTTACTCACAGGAAATCTGAATTCCCTAATCAAAGGCCAGAGGTCTCTGAACACTCTGTATCTCTCATAACTGTAATCCTTATCATAAAACAGCTGCAAGACAAGCAAGCGCTGTTAGATCTACTTTTAGATCTACTTTTAACACCCTAAAGATTTGCCATCATAATATTTCACTACTTTCATGAGTCTGTTACAGTCTGTTTAGCAGAGGTTTTAATTACATATGCTTACCATGTGTACTCATAGACATTATGAATACTGACTTGCTAAACAAAAAAAGAAAAATAAAAGGGGACAAGCACCTGAATCTTAATTATCAGAAAACTAAAATACGTTTCAATATTTATATTCTAACTTTTAATTAAAAAAAGCAATTATTTGGGAAAACGAAAATAAAGCACAGATTTATTATTTTGATTGTAAGACAACAAAAACTAATTGACTAAATAATTGAAAAGTGTGATCTCTTATTCACAAGACCAAAGCATGAAGGTAGCTCAGGAAATAAAGGAATGTGGAAGAGCACTAGAGATGCACTGAACTCTGCTAAAAAATATTTTAGAAAGTTCATGAGAACTCTTTGAATGGCTTAGAAAAAAAGGCATAAGGAAGATGTACATCTGTCACCTAGTTGACAGATTTCATCATTTCAGCTGTGTATACTTTTTCATCTCACCTTTAATACCACATGCAAAAGAAAGAAAAGTATTATTCTTAGGTATATTAATTCAAATATAGTTCAGGCATGTGAAATGTATCAGTTACCACTATGAGGGTGCATCATTCTGGGAGATGTCTCCTATTTCTTTCAGTATTAGGAAAGTAAATAAATAAACCTATGTATTTACTCCTATTTCTCACAGGGGATTTATCATTAACGACAATTCAACCAGTGATTTATTTCGGAACAAATAAGACTCAGACTTTGGATCCCCTTGATCCAGGTTTGTGGTAGGCCTAGCTTGAACAGGCAAGAGAATTTCCGATGCTTCCCTCAGACCAGAGAAATAAGCAAGGATTTGGATTATTATAACAAAACTCATTTAGGGGTGCACTCCTAGTGTGATGCTGTGCAATTGTTTGTCCTTTGCAGCAAACTCTGCTTCAGCCCCCTTGTCTGCCTTGGTCTAGATGGACTGATGACTAAGAGCGGCAGCAGCCGAAACACTAACCAAGTGTGAAAATTTCACATCCAGTTGAACATATTTCAGTGCTGTTCAAGATCAGGAGACAAGCCTATTCGGAAAAGGAAAAAAAAACATTCTCCTAGCTACAGAGCACAGTATCTACATTTGTCTAACTTAATTTGTTGCAGGGTTTCTTTCAAAATTTTGCTTTTGCAAGAAGCATTGGTCAAAAAGTACCCCTTAAAAAAAAGCAGTAAGTTTTAAGATATAGGCAACATATAGTATATGGGAACAAAAACATTGGCCAAATTATAATTTCTATAACACATTTGTTCTACAGTAGACACATAAAGACTCTCCTCTAAAAACAGCTTTAATGTCTCCTCATCAAGCATTCTTTCAAAGCAAATAAACAAGAAGTGCAAGAACAAGCCTCTAAAATGCAGATTCATCAGTAATCTTTAAAAATTCATTAATAAAGGGTAATCTTTAAAAATGTGTCTGCAATGCTTTCTGAAATCACTGTCTTCATTTGTACTCTTAATTAAGGATTGACCAAATATTTTCCCATAGACAATTTAATACCATAAGCACATTTAAGTTGACACTGAACAAAACCATTTCAAAACTTCTTATCCAGTTTGCTTTTTTTCAAGAAACATGCTGTCTAAGCTTTGCGTGTATGAAACAGCATGAAATATTAAGACCCTCTCACCCCATTCCTTTCCTCCTACTAGGATAAAAACAAGAGAAAACAGAGCTAGTTAAGGTCATAGTAGCAAAAGAACATAAAAACTACAAGGTGGGACTGCACATATATAACGTTCTCCAGCTGAGGTTTATAATGCGTCTACAGCAAATACTGCTTCCATAACAGCTGCCACTTGCCCTTCCTACTGCAACTAACTTCCGAAGTTAGGTTAATAACCACTTGAGAGAAGGCATTCAAGACCAAAAAATAATAAGTGGGGAGAATCAATTAGTCCCAAAGCGTAAAACACACCCAGAAAAACACGGCCACTAGGGGGACTCCACATTGCTCAAACGTTAAAAGGAGAGGAAACAATTTCAAGGCTGCGAGATTCTAAGAAAGCGACTTCTCCAGCACATTGCACATTATTGGAGTGCCCGGGGTTTACTGTACCCCCCCTCCCCCTCCTGTTTTTCCTCCAGTTAACGGGACTAAACATAGGAAATGCTCCTAGCAAGTTTCCCCATGATCTCTTTTCAACATAAGCTACTGTAGTTCTCCGCTCCATCAAAAAAGTGCATTTAAACAGTGCTGACATGGCAATAGCTTGTCAGTCCCTTGTCAAGTTCAGTCCTATATAGGTCATATAAGAAAAATAGTATGTGGGGCAGTGAGGGGGGACAGAAGTTACTTGAATTGGTTTTGAGTTACTAACATGACTTTAATGAGTTATTTTATATCCGAAGTCAAAAGTATTTCTACCATTTCATTTTTTCCATTAACAATATGTGAATAGCTTCTTCCTCCGCTAGAAACTCATTGCCCATTGTTACAGGTTGAAAACTGTCATTCTCCATTCAGAATTACTATATGGAAAACTGAACACCAGAAAATATTCACAGAAACAATTTCTTCTATAAAATACATGATACTGGCCACAACAATATACCACCTCTTCCATTTTAAAACTGCCTTTTGATGTCTTAGTTTTATTGGGGAGGGTATATCAAATGGATTAAAGTCACTGTAGTTTCAAACGATAGAGTAAGGAAACAGAACAACCCAAAACCTTCATTAACGGACAATGCATACATCCCTCCCCACTTCAATTACAATAGCTTATTGCTTCTTTTGGCCTAAAGGTATGAAGTCTAATTAGTTTTGTGAGAAATCAGACCCCTCTGACCCGTTAATAATGTTCTGTAAGACTGGTCTAAGTGCACAAGCAACCAAAAAGCATGGACATAGCAATATGAAAAGAAACACAAGAGTGATAGATGTAAGAGAAATTAATCTTGCATAGCAATAGTTTTGAGTAACCCAAATAAGACAGAGGTTGACTGTTTTCATTCAGAGGTGAGCTAACTATTATAACATGAATACTCTCATTTTAAGAAGTAATTGTTTCCTCCTCTAGTCCCAAGTCCCTCAAAAGATCAATGATTTCCATGGGTAACAAAAAAAGTCTTCAAGTTCAACAAACAAGAGAAGCTCAGCCAACATATAGAAAGAACAGACATATGGAAAAAAGACTATTTACATTATTATTACGGTAACGTAAAAGAGAAAGTTTCACATCCTCTAACCAAGACTAACCAGAATTTACTAGTAAGACTGATACAGGACCAGATACAAACCATCTTACCAGAAGGACTGAATATCTGCCTTTTGCAAACAGAACTGAGAAGTTAGTTGCCTTTAAGTACTGTTAGCGTGCAGACTTTGACAATACATTTTTATTTCCTCGCAAAAGAGGCAACACTAATTTAATTCTTAGAATACAGATCTACAACACGGATCTAATTAAGCACATCTATGCGTGTGTTTTAAGATGAATGATCAAAACACAAGTGTCGCCACATTCATAGAAGCTGCACTTTCTAGCAACTACATTGAAAAGGAATGGATTTTTAGGCTTTTTAAGCGCACAAATAAACACAGAACCCAGATACGCACACAAACTCCAACAACTCCAACTGCAGAAGAACAAGTATTCAAGATAATTCCCATCCTCTCTGCTGAAAGTTGACTGCTCTAAGTCTAGAACTATATCATTTACATGATAATTATACATTTGTCACTTGCTTCCTTAATGTTTTGTAGCCTTGACAGCTATTTGACTCCTACAAAATCACCTTTCAGTACCGCAAAGTGATTTTTTCCCAGTCTGCGCATCGCGATGTGCTTATGTCTCCCTGCGGTTCTGCAGCCCGGCTCAACCGCTCTTCAGGACCTGCGGATTCCCGACTCCCCGTTGAAAGGGCAGGTTAATCATCTCCCCTGCGCCGAGGAGGAACACCAGCCTTTCGGGGACGCACGCAGAGCCCGGGGCTGGGACCTACAACAGGTGCGCCAGGCAGAATAACTCCCGCGGATTTTTTATTACGGAAAAAAAGGGGAAAAACTCAAGAAATAAATAATTTTTATTTTATTTTCCTCGCGCAAATCAGCGGGAGCCGCAGCACTGCCCCGGACGGACGAGGCCGTTCAACGCAACAGCGGGGGATTAAGCGGGGCTCAGCCCTGCGCGGGGCTAAGAATAGCCGCGCTCCGGGCCGCGCCGCGGCCGCCATCTCGCAGACAGCGCCGCGCGCTGTCCCCGCGCGGCCGCCGTCCCGCTGCGCAGCG